>JAZGTJ010011098.1:0-17317 GCA_036877575.1 Botia almorhae
TATTTAATTTTTTTAATAAATATTTGCAATGTTTACTTCAGTATTTACATAATTTTCTTAAAAGTGATCTGCACTTTGCTGGCTGGACTTTGCTGATCCAAATGCCGTTTAAATGCCCTCAATAAAAAATTAAGTCCCCAAAATGGCTGCCAGTAGCTGCTTTACATGAGTTTCAGCTAGATGAACCTCATATGAATGTTTCTTATCTCTCCTGGCCGATTCTGTTTCTGCACTCGGTGTGTGTGTGTGTCTGGTCTGTGTTTTCCTGCTAGCTCTCTCCTGTCAGACTGTTCCAGCCGGCCTCTGCCGGCCTCTGCCCGCCTCTGTCTTATTTAACTCTGCCCTCTCTCTCCACCCTGGGAGATGAGAATCAAAGTGACCGGACACACGCAACCATCTGCCCCAGTTCCATGGCAACGAGCTGCCCTCCCAGACAGAGAGAGGCTTTTTGTCTTTGCTGCTTGTGAGTTTGTCTGAACACAACTCTCTAATAAAGGCACAGCAGCCCCTAGACCTTTAGCTGTCTCCCCAGCTGTCCAATCACACGCTGTCACCTTTTCACATATATTCTTTGCAGTAATGGTCAGAAGCCTATGAAAGCACATGTCACATCTTGTATATCGCCCGAGGCGCAGCGGTGCTGCCCCATAGTGTTACCTCACAGTGGTTGCTTTATATTTTTCATAGATCAGAAACGGACCGCAGAGATTCCTTTAGGTGGAGCTGTTGAGCAGTGTTGGGTCTTAGGCTGCTTCTCTTTTTTTCCTTTAGCTGGCTCATGGCCGCCTGATCTGGATTCATAGTAATTGAGCGCAGGGAGGGATAGAAAATCGATTGGAAGCCTTGCAGTTCTTTAATGGCAACTCTTTTTACCTGTTATCAAGTGAGATGGGCTGCAGGGGCCCCTGACAATGACACGCTGCCCTCTTAGCACCAGTCTGACTGATTAGGAGAGACAACGACGTGTCAAAGAGAGAGAGAGTAGCCGAAAATCACAAAGCCTGCAGGCTCCTCTCCGCTCTCTCTGATCATCTAGTGGAGGCTCAATTTGAGCCCGGAGGTCTCGGGGCCCCGTCAAACTCGCAGTACATGCGAACGGGATAAGGGGGAGGCTCTACAGGCGAGAAATTGCTTTCTCGAATAGAGTTTACAGTCTGTAGCTTTTTGGATGTGCTTCCTAAACCACTCAGGAATTGGAAGGGACGTGAGATGCATATGCAGAGGCAAGATGACTTGACTTGCACAGACACTGGCCGATTTCCTAAACAAAATAGGTGGATGTCGCCATCTGGTGGCGTACAGTAAATTTGTTCACCGTACTGTACACAGGCTGATGAGCGGGGGCTAATGACTGAAGCAGAAATCATAAATCATAAATTAAGACAGGGATTGTAAAAATACATTTATTAGGGCCAGCAACATGGGTGGATTATGGCCCTGTGTGATTCTAACATCTGTAAATGTCAGGCCCCACAGCTGGGGCCCCTGGCAGTTGAAAGTTCCAGGGCCACATTGGCCTGGTCCATAACTTGCCTTTGACCACAAGACGTGAAAGTGTGTGTTTGTGATGTGTGCAAATGTGTGACAGAACAATGCAGCGAGTGCCTCATTATTTCCTCCACAGTTCCTCTATGGAAGCTTTCCCTTCTTTTTGTACCTCAGTCACCTTTCTATACCCTTTTGTTTTAAAGTTTATCCTCCTTTTCTCCCCTTTTTACAATCCCTGTCTCTCTTTAACACTGTTCCTCTCCTCAGTCTATCTCTCTCTCTGTCTCTTCTATCCCTTTCTCTCTCTCTCTCTCTCTCTTTCTGGTCTCTTTGTTAACATGTGTGGGAAATGTTGTAGGTAAAGGTCCAGAGACCATATTTGCGGGCCAGAACTTGAACGACAACGAATGGCACACGGTCCGCGTGGTCAGAAGAGGCAAAAGTCTGAAGCTAACAGTGGACGATCTGCAGCCCTCTGAAGGTAATGAAACGCTCTCGCAATATCTGCCGCCCAAAGACTGACACGTTCAACAAAGCATTATAAAAACAAGGCAGTACTTTCCCGCGGTGCCATTTTGTTTTAGCTTCTTTCTAGCTTCCCGACTCGCTGGCGTGTGTTCAACACTTTGAAATAGACTTTATAGATATTTCTGCTAATGCTGATGGATTCTGAAGCCAGACCGCTGTGGGAATACATTGTTCTCACATAACCTTCCTGATTTCAGAGTGAAAGAACTTCGTCACGGGAAGCTTTTAAAGAAGTTTTTTAAATATTTACAGACTTCCACTCTCCCTCTGGATTTGACAGAGATCAAGTGGGCCCTTTTTACATAATCTCTAAAATTCCAGCGTGTAAGAAATGAAAGAGGAAGTCTTGAGGTTTAATATTTGCTTGTTTTGTACCGTTTATTAAAAAATCTCTAATTTGCTGGTGCAAATGTGAGTCAGACAGCTTCTGGCCACACCGGCTGTGTCCAAAATCTAAAACATGTCCCTTCACAGGCAGTATACGAAGGTAAGAAGGCGCCAAGGCAGAGTGCTTGAAATAAGTCAATTCTTATGACTCGATTCTCTGTATCGTATTTTTTTGTTTCTGCTGAGAGTCATAGTCATGAAATATTTGCGTGGTTATATAAAACTCGCTTTGAATTTGTTCTGGGTCATTAGACATGACGTTATGGTGCTTTGGGGACCTGTCTGAAAGCATGTTCCTTAGATGGTACCTTCATGTTAAACTGCGAGGCATCTGCCTTAGGTTCCGGATGCAGCCACTGTCTCATGACACAAATTCTCTCCCGGCTCACAATTTTAGGTTGTAAGAATGTTTCCCTAATGTTTCCATTAAGAAACAAAAACATAAAAGATGTTATTTTGAAAGTTCTTGGAACATTCCGTTGTTTAGATGTTGTATTCACTTTTTTAAAGTACTGCTTTGTTTTAAAAACGTTATTTATTCATTTTTTTAATTCTGTAACATTTTTAAATGTCCCACTGACACTTCAAGAACAACATTTCTGATATCGGATAACAGATATCATAGTTCTACCAAAAGTTCTACTTGATAATTTTAAGGAAAACCTATGGAATGTTCTGAGAGCGTTTCCTGTTAGCTGTGCTGCACATCCAACACTAAAACACTTTGGTTTTTACCCTGGTAAGGTCAAATCACGGGGGACCACACGCAGCTGGAATTCCACAATGTGGAAACGGGCATTGTTACTGAAAAGCGCTACATGCCGGCCGTCCCCTCCAACTTCATCGGGCACCTGCAGGGCTTGTCCTTCAATGGCATGTCCTACATTGACCTGTGCAAGAACGGGGACATCGACTACTGCGAGCTGAATGCCATGATCGGCTACAGGAGCATCGTGGCTGACCCTGTGACCTTCAAGTCACGCTCTAGCTACGTCACGCTGCCCACCCTGCAGGCCTATTACTCCATGCACCTGTTTTTCCAGTTCAAAACCACCTCGCCAGATGGTCTCATCCTCTACAACCGAGGGGATGGTAATGACTTCATAGTGGTGGAGCTGGTGAAAGGGTGAGCGCCGTTCATGTTTAACGTGCCACGGGTGATCGCATGTAATGCGTGTAGCACGTGACATGCGGTTAGATGATAATGAAAGCTTGTCCTAATGACCGTGTGCATGCAGGTATCTCCATTACGTGTCAGACCTGGGCAATGGAGCTCATCTCATCAAAGGAAACTCCAACACACCTCTGAATGACAACCACTGGCACAACGTGATGATCTCCAGAGACACAAACAACCTCCACACTGTCAAGATAGACACAAAAATCACCACACAGACGACCATGGGAGCCAAGAACCTGGATCTGAAAGGTACTTGTGATTTCCTCACTATGAATTCTGGTGACGTTTGATGACTTGTTTAAATCTGTTCTGTGAGACACTCATAAAATAAAGGTTCTTAACAAGTTCTTCACAGCGATGCCATAGAAGAACCATTTTGGTTCCCTAAAGAACGATGTAGTCAAAGGTTCTTTTATTATTATCCTTTATTATCTTTTATAGTCTGAAGAACATTTTCCGTTACAAAGAATCTTTTGTGAAACGGAAAGGACGTATGGATGCTAAAGGTTCTTTATGGAACCAAAAAGCCAAAATAGTTCCTGCATGGCATTGTGAAGCACCATTTTTTTAGAGTGTATTTCATGTGGAGTATCTGTAATAATATATTTCAATAGGTGTATGTTGTATTCAAATCGGGGCCGAAGCTCGGAATTCTGGGCCCTCAAACAAAAAAATGCTGTTTGTTTGTTGCAATAAATTAATAGGCCAGCAGAGGGCAATGGTGTACCTTTCATGGGCGTTCACAACCCTCATTAGGTGATAAGACGTTCTAGTTTCCAAGACAATCCACCTGGGACAGTCCTGGTTTTACAAGCGTTGTCTTGACAATTAACTAAAAATATAAATGTCCCACTGACTTAGAAAAATCTTTAATGTCCTTCTTAATAAGTTGCAGAATGCAGATAAGGAAAAACTATTTTGGGACAAATTTCTGAATCTTTAAGAACGTCTGTCTGCAAAACAGCTGTGAATGAATCTGTTTGCTAGCAACAACAGCAAACGAAACGTGAGCATTTGCTGACCTTTTCCCTCCATCCTGGTTTTAAACAAAAACAATTGGTTACCCCACCAATAATGTCTGAATTGCTAAAAGACAATGTTAATTTTTGTTTCTGTGTAATATGAAGATGTTAGACAGTAACTGACCCTTCTTATGTAAAAGCAATAACAAAAATTTTGTATATGTCTATATATGTACGTATGTATGTTTGTATATATTAAAGATTGTCAATCAGACCACAAAATACTCTATCTGTCTATCTGCAGGTGATCTGTATGTAGGAGGCGTGGCCAAAGAGATGTATAAAGATCTGCCTAAACTGGTGCATTCTAAAGAAGGTTTCCAGGGCTGCCTGGCATCTGTAGACCTGAACGGCCGCTTACCAGACCTGCTGTCAGACGCACTGACCAACGCCGGTCAAGTAGAGAGAGGCTGTGAAGGTGAGGAAAACGGTATGACCGACACGCGCTTCATACTGCACTGTCCACCCTCAGTTCATCTCCTCCTCCCATCTTTATCTTTCTGCTGTTTGTTTTGAACGCTGGGCCTTTTCTTCAGTTTCAGGATCCTGTGTTTATTTCCTCATCTTTAGCGTAGATGTAAATTTAGGGGTGGACGGTATAAACGAGACCTTTTCAATGTCAAACAAACTTTCTGTTTTATTAAGCTATAACCGTGATGAAGCAGAATGTACGACAAGCAATTGTTGCCTGGCAAACTGCCAGGTCGTTGGTGGCATTTCATGATATATATTAATGAATGTCGCTGAAGTTAACGTGAATTTATGAGGTAATTTTACTTGATTTTAATAGCGCTCGACTTATTTAAAGCAGTTAACGACGGTTACCCGGTTTGACATTGAAACTCTTTAATTCTGTTTGCTTTCCGAACACTAGACATAATAAACAGCACCGCAGCAGTTTTGTTTATCAGTAACCGATGGAGTGAGACCCTCTTAATGATAAATTCATTAATAAATCAAACCCAGATAGAACAAAGCTAGCAAAGTAAATGAGTAATTAGCCGCGTTTGTACTGTAAAATGTGGAGCGATTTGGAAATAACACGTACTGTATGAAACACAAGAGCATTAAGTGTAGATGTATTATCATACTGCTGGGTTTAGTTTTCTGTAAAAGATGAACCCATTTTATATATAAGGGAATAAGAAAAACCCAGCTAACAGTGAACGTTCGCAGAACGTTGGCTAACGTTCTCGAAAGGTTCTCTCAAAGTTCTCAAAAACATTCTTGCAGTAACATTGGTAGAACAGTTTTATATCATATATATCCAAAACGTTATTCTTATGTTGTTAGTGACACTTTTAAAAACGTTACAGAATTTAAAAAATGTTTAAGAAACGTTCTTATGACCAAGCAATAACGTTAATACTGTGGTGTACGTTTCTAGACCTTTCAAAATAAAACGTCTAATGTTTTTGCTAACATTAGGGAAACGTTCTTACAAGGTAAAATTGTTAGCCGGGATTATATTGAAAGGAAAATTTCAATAGAAAAAGAAAAAAAATGTTTTTTTAGAAAAAAGTACATTATCAAACAGGTACATTATCAAGTAACCGTTCTGACTACGATCTATATTCATTGCTCTTCATCTTATCCGACGGCTTTAGATTGAGTTGTAATTGCTTGTCGCCGTTCACAGTTGTCGCAGTCAAGCAATCAAAACACCCACAAAACATAATGTGTCAGAATAACATAAACGCTCAGAGGAAAATAATTAAATGTATCTTTATAAATGCAACCGGTTAAGCAGACTTTAAAAGCCCCTTGTCAGTGTGATGTGAAAATTAGCATAAACACACCTTTACTAAGCTAACATAATGGACACTTTTCATAGACTTACCAGCTATTGTTTTCGAATAGAGTCATTTTAATCAAAGTACACTTACTTTGACCCTAGTGCAAAAAGAAAACAGCAATTTTGTCTCCAGGGTGTAAATGGTCTCACACACACACACACACAGTCTGTCATGTCATTTACTCAAATGCAAGAGAAGCACAGATATTTATTAGAATATTTAAATTACGTCAACTTTACATATGAATATTTGTATTTGTTTAAATATGGTCGCTTGTCCTATTCCTCGTACGTAAAGCATTTTTATACGTAGAGTTTATTATGTTTATAATATTTATAATAAGTTATAAAATTTCTGTTATAGCCAACACAGGATTTTATTGTGTCTTTTCCTTTTTCCTCTGTCTCATTATCTTGTTAACTGTCCCTCTTTACCCCGTCTCTCTTTCCTCCTCTCTCTTCCCCCTAACGCTTTTAACAACTTTGTTATAATCACAAACATTCCGGTGCTTTTACTAACATATTATATATTTTGTTTGTTTTCTTTTTCGTTTGGCTGACAAAAGTTGCATTGCTGAAAGCTGACTTGCAAGGTAGATAGACATATGTGTGTTTTAACTGATGCCCCCTTTACCCCCCTCCAGTGTGACAGTCTGATGTTATAGATCACATTTGCCCAGCAGTCGGTCTAGTAACTCCATCACAGTAAATACAAGCACCTAAAAACACCTTGTATTTACAGCCCCTGGCTCTTAAAATGTGTCAGATTGTCCTGTGTCAGTTTTCCCTCACTTACTGTACCCGTCACCTCTTTATTCATTTCTTTTGCAGCTTACATCTGTTCTGTCGTTTATTGGAGGCATGCGTCCCTCCCGTCCCCCCTTACAGCGACCCCCACCCACTGCATGCAATCTAAACGTCCACACAAATAGCTGTAACGCCCTTATAAGGGCTTTAAAATTAGATGAAATTTCCCAAATGGTTTTGTGGGGGGAGAGGTCCCTCGTGTGAATTCAAACAGCGTTTAGACGTACAGCGTTTGGTTTGAGGGAAGTCTCGTCAAGGGACCGGGGCCAGTTTCCCTGCCTGAGACGTTAAATGAACTTCACTCTGATAGATCAGGTGAGACAGAAAGAACAGATCTCATCTGGATCGCTGCACCCTCCTCTTTATCTCTCTCCTTTTTCTCTCCGCCAGACTCGCTTCACTACCGAGTCAGGGAGCCAAGCCGCAAATGTGCGACTGATTGGCCAAATGGCTGAGTGATGGAGAGCGGCGAGCGGTTGAGGGCCAGGGGCCTGTTTTACATGCCGACTGAAGTAATGAGAGAAATGAGAACAGGAGTGTTTCCGCGGGCTGTAATACGCCTGGCCCGTCGCCCTGCCGGCATGCTTCTGTAGACAGAACACAAAATGAGCTGTTCCAGACGGCCTCCATTTATCTTACAGGGCCCGCGTCCCCCGGGAGCACTGCGGCTTTAAACCCACCTCAGCAATACCAGGAGCAGATGATATTATCACAACAGGAGCCCTGTGTTATTAGTGCAGCCAATACTCTGCGCATTACTGCCAACAGTACACCTTCAGTACTGTCGCTGGTGCAGCTCAGGCTGCAGGGACGCCGCGATCGATACTTTCAATACTAATGTCGTATAAAGTGGTTTTTTACTAGCGTTTTTTTTATTTCGCATGAAAACGAATGCGTTTCAGAAGCTTTAAAATGAAAAAAAAATCTAATGGTTTTAGTAAGTAGTTTTGCATTCGGCCCGTTCAGATGAGAAACAAACAGCCCTCGTTTAAACAAACAGATTAGCATTGAAGTGCTTCACTCCGCTGAATAATCACAAATTTACATAGATAATCTACTGTATGTTAGAAATTTGTTATAGGCGGATAGTTAGTTGTTGTGATGTTTACATAGTTTTTATAAAGTGTAATTGTTCTAAATACAAAAATTAGACATACAGCTGCTGTGTTTAGGTGTTTACAGTATATACTCACATCACACAAACTTATTTGTAGATTTTTTTTATAAATATCACTGACGTTAGCCTTGATATTGCTTCATTCAGATCATCACATCACCAGACGGTCGTATCACAGTTTCCTATTGGAGTAAACTTTAAAATTCACCTGTTTACACACCACTCCAGTTTTGGGTTTTACGCCGAACTCTCCATTGATCTTCACGATGTCATTTTGTGATGATGTCATCTTTTTTTAAACAGAAACTAAAACCCTTCATGCTTCATGTATTCACACTGGAAATGAGACGATTCATGAGGTTTCCTTTTTCTTTCACATGCTTCTATTCCATTAGTGACGTTATCAAATCCGAATCAAGCCTATTAGCGCATCTATGCGCATTTTGCGCATCTCCATGCATCATTTTCTTTGCTCACTTCAAACCGCTTAAACGTTGTCTTAGGAAGATTAAAACAGAGTTGAAAGAAAGAGTTTTTTCGCACTGATAGCTGCTTTTCATCTGCGTGGGGAGTGAGCAGATGGACGGTTCTGTGTGGCTGATTCTGCTGCAATCAAATCTGTTGTACTACTCTGGATTTGATGTTGTAAGGAGCCGGTGAATTTATACACACTTCTCTTTTTTTCCCTGTTTGTTTCTTTTTCTCTCTCCACTTCTATCATCTGTCTTTTCAGGCCCCAGCACTACCTGTCAAGAAGATTCCTGCTCCAATCAGGGCGTGTGTCTGCAGCAGTGGGAGGGGTTTAGTTGCGACTGCAGCATGACATCATTTGGAGGGCCGCTGTGCAATGACCGTGAGTCTGTCACCTCTCTTCTCACCTACCACAGAAAGACCCAATGCAATGATTCAGAAAGCAACCAAAACTAAATGCATTTAATGCAGCCGCTTTTACCCTCATGTTTGCAGATTATTGTCACGTATGTTTTCATAGCGAGGTTTGATTGACTATTGTATTTTTAACAAATAAGTGAAAATTAATAGTAAACGGTGAAAAATGAACACACACCTGTCCTGAACACACATTTACGATACCACAGGATCAAACGAAGCAAGTCACATATTACACTGAATTAAAATCTAATCTTAGTATGTTCAGAATGGAATACTAGTTTTTTAAATGTATAAAAATATACAACACTTTTCTCATAAGCACTGCGCGCATGCATTAACAGTGTGCATTATACAGCGATATTCGAAACAACATTTCTAGCACTGTTACGCTACATTGTTGTCACATGACCTCATTATGTTCTGCGTGTAGTTGAGCAAGTGTTGTCCAGTTTTAATTTATTTTGTGTAGAAATATGTTAACTGTATGTAGTGCAGTCTAAAAACAAGTCAAGAATATATTGTAGCTGATATTATTTACAGCTGTTTTGTCACAATGAAAATGGAAGGTCAATTGAGGTGAATTGTATTGTGTAAATCTTGCTAATTTTATACATCACATACAGTATTGTCAGATCTAGGACTCCAGGCCATCTGGGTTTTTGTGTTTAAAAAAACAGATGGGCTATATTTAGAACAGCATACTTCCAAACTATGCTACTATTTCTGACGTAAATTGTATGTATGCCGTTTACAGTATGCACAGATTTTTGTATTACGAGTATACCCGAATGACCTACTACTGATCTGAACAGGACATACTGAAAATAAATACCCCAAGTATCCCACAATGCAATGCGCCTGACTTGACCTTCCTTTTCCAGTGTGAGCAATGATTAATCAGTGGTTGTCAGCGAGCTCTCCAAGCAATTTCAGATGTTGAGAGCAAACAAGTCTAACATAAAAAGATCTGCGTACTGAAAATGTCCATAGAAAGATTATTTGATTGATTATTATATATAAGCCTGGGGAATATGAGATAAATAAGATAAATAAACCAGACAGAACGACGGTCATCATTTTGAACATCTTTTATTGGCTGATCATATGATCAAAAATGATGACAAATAAATGAATGATAAGACAAAATACAATTGTGGTTTTATTTCCACAATAAAAACCATACGTGATGAGGTCAGATGTGGACAAAGTAAAATGATACTTTCAGCCATTTTTAAAGCATAGTGGGCAGTTATCAGTTGAATAGACGTCCATTTTCTGCTACACCACCAGAGGGCGTTAGAGGACAGTGCATAGCTGGCGATCTGCGCCATGTCGTATTTCAAGATACGCTCTTCAGAAAAAAGGTTTGCCCGCAGATATAAATGATGTTAGAGGAAATGTTGTTTTGTTGTTGTTGTTGTTGTGTTCTTAGCATGCATACGTAAGTGTGTATGGGGCCATTCATGAATGGGTTGGTAATGCTGAGCCGTCTGTAGCAACAGAAGGGGCCGTTGAGTGAGTGTGGTCTGAAGCCTCGCTTCCAATGGCCTGTGAAACTGCTGATTGCCAGCAATCTGCAGCAGAAGAAAAGTCCTTGAGATGCTTTACGGAGAGGCTGTATTTCAGTCTGAAGCCATGCACAGCTAATCCATTCTGTGGGTTTGCCAAACTGATAAGGGCCCGTCTTTGTTCAGGGGGAAGAATCCACGTAGCCGGCTTACATTACATCATCCGCACCCCCGCACCTCGCCGGATAGTATTCAGTGTGTGTTTTTAGCTATTCAGAGCAGCAGTGGGAGAGGGGTTGGCTGAGGATGGCTTTCTACCTACTTAAAATTATAAAGGGAAACTTGTGATATCTGATATTCAGATGCATATGAATGCAGGTCATAAATGCATACGAATACAGTTAGTAAAGTTACATATGAGATTACGTGTCGCAACAGGAAGTGCTGAAGCCACATGCTAAAATGGACCGATCTCATGTAAGCTTAAGGTTTGCTTGATTGGTTTGGCCAGTAGCTATGTATCCATCATTTACATTTATGCTTTTGGCAGACGCTTTTATCCAAAGTGATTTACATTGCATTATACTATACATTGTTTCTAAGTATGTGCAATCCCTGGGATCGAACCCATGACCTTGGCATTGTTAACACGATGCTCTAACCACTGAGCTACAGGAAAGCTATCCGAAATCCTTCGTTGTATGTGCAAATACGTACATAATGATCAGAAATAAGAAACAGTGCGAGCTAGCTGTGATATAATGGTTAGTTATTAAAATGTGGTATTGAAATGTTTAATAGAATTCAATGCCAAAATTCACATGTTTTTTCCAGGTAAATTTTTTGCACTTCTGATGGACCGGTCAATACAGTGGCTAGCGCAGAACCGTTGTGCGCTAACAGTAGCACAGGGTATCGTTCATCCATTATAACGCGGCTAGTTTGCTTTTAATGCGTCACGCAGCTTGCGTCCAGTCTAGACGCGGCTTTACCTTTATTCATTTACATAAGCGCAAAGATTTATTTTTGTCGACTCAATCATCGTTGCTAAAGCTGTGGCTGGTTAACATGGCCCAGTTAGCAGGTGCTAGCAGTAGTGCTACACTATCTAGACTCAAAAAGCATGGATGACCCTTCAAAAGCCGCAATGTATTCTGATATTTATAATAACATATATACAGCAAATACTTAATATTTTGTCCAGATTTTTAAATATTTTGTCCAGATTAATTTTCACCTTATTTCTGTGTGTTTTTTCCCCTAGTCTGCTGTCTTTGACATCACACCTAAATATAATGCACATCTAAGCATAATGCCATCAGCCAATCAGTGTTCTTAAAGCGTCGCTTTCCTCCAAAGTGATCAGTTACATGCCATTTATGGCCTAAGGGGGGAGGGGCTTATGCGGCAGCCAATAAACCGCTCCTGAGATTAATGGGAATTCGAACAGATAGCATCCTCCACATATTATATCGTCTTGCTTGGTTATTCCCTTTGATTCCTGCAAAGAAATACAGCATTTGGTGTGTGTACACAATATTAATGTTCCTGCGGTCATACGCCTGCACACACACACACACACAAGCTCATTTAGATGTGTGGAAGCCCAGTGATCAGCAGCCCGTGAAGGCAGTGCGGAAAGAAAGAGGCTTTGTCTGGGCCCAGTAGCAGAGAGTAAATCCAGGGTGTGGAGCTTACAAACCACGGATTCAAACACATCGTGCAGCACGGCATGCAGGCATCACATACTGCCCATAGGTGTCCAAGGTATAGACGCTCATATTGAAATACACTCTCACTTTACACACACACACACACACACACTAATCAATACTCAGATCCCTGCAGGGGGAGGGTCTGTTTGACCCATTAAACATGCACCCAAACACACTTCAGGTCTGTTTCACCCCCATCGACGCATTCAGATCCAAGAGGATATGAGCAGTTTGATTTGAGCTGCTTTTCAAAAGAGCGTCACTGAACACTATAATTAACAGGACAGAAACCGACTTGAATGCAAAACCGCCGCAGCCGGTGCAAATACTATTAAAGAGACAGAGCGCAGATAAGAGAGGAAAGAATTACGCGATGATTAAATAAATGACCACGGCTATAGAAAAACGCGATAACGCGTGTGAAATTAAATTCGATGCATCGCGTCGTTCGCGCCGGAAACGCAGCCGCCCGTTCTCAAACCGAGCGGTGTGTCTTTAAAGACGTGCTTCATTTTTAATTAGCTTTTGCTTATCAGAGATCTTGTTTCGTAATAAACAAAATCTCACCAGTTACTGGGTATCTTGGGTAGCGTGTGTGGGAGGGGTATCGATAGATAGCTATCCGTAGAGGGAGGGGGATGAGGTGAGGCGAGACAAAAAAACGAGAGGAAGATGATTGTGTTGTTCATTATTTGTTTGTTCTTTTATTTTATTTTATTATTCTCCTTTATAAAAGCGTGCAGGGCGGGGGGACGTGCAGCGCCGCAGAACGACGGAACACTATAAACCTCGACACAATGCCGGAGCTAAATGTGAGGAAACCGAATGAAAAGCGAAAATTTCCACCTATTTCTCCCCCACTGTTTAAAATACTTGAAAGCGTTTTCCCTCTTCGCCACAGAGAATGAAAGCGGTATTAAAACATGCTCCACTTCCCTTGAATCTGCTTTTGAGGTCAGCTGGAAAAAAAATGGATCGGCCTAAACATGTGACTGCCGGAAAACGGTGCGGATCTGAGACGTGCGCTCCGAGCGACGCCCCGTCCGTCGCCGTTAGGTGGCACCCTTGTAAACAGAAAAGAAAAACACTCATTCTGCGGGCTGTGTTTTTTCCTGAAACATATTTAATACCAAAGGGGACAATTAGCTTGCTATGAGCGCAGCAGATTGGTTCCCACATTGTTTTGTAAACCTCTGTAGTCGTGATGTGATGTTTTATTATGCGCAGCGCTGGGTGTTGCAGAAATCACAGTGATGAAATTGTCTTCCAAATCGAGCAGTTTCGACTCCTGGTGGCGGGTGCCTGGGAGCCCCCTGGCGAGACGGATCTGATCACCCGCCTTTGTCAGCTTTAATTATACAGTGCTAACGATGCTCAAAGCTGAGAGGAAGGAGAAGCAAAGACCTCCTTGTGTCAGCGGAGATGTCACCAGTGTCACACTTGGTGCATCTGCTTCACACTCCAGCTGAATTCTCTGTGGAGAAGCACACCTGCACACTTCCTGTTTCAGCCCGCTAGCGCACACACACGTCACAGGCTGCACGTTTATGAGGGAAAAGGTGAAATTTACACCGTGCCTTAATTTAGTTTGTTTTTCGGGTGTTTTGTTGACATTGCTAAGAGGAGTTTCAAGTTGTTATAGTGTTGTTTTCTATTTTTGGTTTTAACAGGAATTGGATCATTTAGGCACATTTACCCTGTTCTGCTTTCACACTAGAACTGAATTGAAAACAGCACGTCAATAAATAATAACACCTCGCAGTTTTATGCGGATGAAAATGGATTACGCGTCTCTTCCGCCGAAGTCTTTCTTGTTTGCTTGAAGCGTGCGCCACTCGTGCTGCTTTCTCCCCTCTGTCCTGCTCGCTTTAATCAAACCCGGCGCTGTCCGTGGTGCTGAAGTGCACCCAGTGGTTGTCTTCATATGAAAGAACTCTTCCACATACACAGTAGCTGGAGAGAGAGGAGTTATATCAAGGTTTGACTAGTTTGCGAAGAAGACGGCGCTCGCTCTCTCTAAATCCCAGCTGGACACTTCCTGAGCCACCCCTCTGTCAAGGAGAGACGAAGCCAGAAAGAGAGAAAGAAAGATTAGGATGAGAGAGCAGCCCCCCCTCAAACACCCCCCCCCTCCCTCCCTGCTTTCTCCAGCTGCACATGCCTCTCTGAGGGGGAGGGTTAGAGGAAAAGAGGGGGCTGAAAACTCAGCCAAGCTTGAGCGCTTTCCGCTTTACCCCCACCACTCGTACACAGGGTCTTTCGCTCTGAGCGTGCCGCTAAAACTGGAGGATAAAAGACAAAGTAATGACAGAGGAGGCAGGCTGTTCTTGTGACTCGCATGTGCAGAAACTTTGACCACCCTTGGTGCAGGAGGACCGCTTGACCGCTGTTGCCCCTCCTCGGTTCTCTCTCTTCTTGCTCTCCATTGGTGTGTCTTCTAACATTTCCTCTGAGAGGCAGTGCGGTCTCAGCCAGCAGAAGCAGCAGCCGTGTGTGTGTGTGTGTGTGTGAGAGAGAGAGAGAGAGAGAGTGTGTTTGTCGTTTGGGGAGGGGGAGAGGCGCTCTGTATTGAGTTAAATGCTGCAGCGGCAATCTCCTCTCGTGTGTGTGCCATCGCTTCTGGTAGTGTCTCTCTGTTCCTCTGCTCCTCTCTCCACGAGGGAACGAGAAACGCAGCCCTGTGTTCATGGGATACGGCTGGGATTCAGGCAATAGGTTACGCTGAAAAAGTCCAAGACTGCTGGGAGGTTTGTAACAAAGGCTGCTCACTCTTCTCCTGCTCTTCTCCAGTACACCACTACGCCTACCTCACTGGAGTACTGGATCGGTTTCCGTGGTTTCTTTCATTTTTCCCTTGAAGGATTTTGTATTCATTAATGCCAAGAAGAGGAATGTAAACCAGGATCTTATCCATCAGCTAATCTTCCAAAGTTTATTTCATCAGTCCTTTTCGCATAGAACTCTGTCGGAAGTTCCTCTCCATGTGGATTTGGCACATGCTGTCGTTCAGCTTCTCCGTCAGCGATTGGGCCGTTGCATGGTCAGGGTCCGAGGCTTGAGCAGGACATGGGTTGCCAGGTGCTATAAAGGCGCTCTTGTTTATAATCCTCGTCTCCCTGTGCACTCTGGTAGCATGTTGGTGGGAGGGATGCATCCGCGGCCCGGCAGGGCTCCTAGTGGTCTCGCTTCCGTTCTGCTTCGCGTCAGCCTGCGCCTGGCTCTCTGGCTGCCCCCGCTGACTTTGGGGTCAGCTCTGGCTCTGGCAGAGGGGCCCGGGGAGCTGTACGTCCCTCAGCATATGCCTCATCACCTCGTGCCTGCCGTCAGATCTCACGCCCCCCTGCGGGCAGGACACGGTGCGTAGCTTATTCGACTGCCACATGTACTTTCTCACCACTGTCATATTCTACTATTTCATTTTAAAACTAATATATATATATATGTGTGTGTGTGTGTGTGTGTGTGTGTGTAAATATGTGCCTGAGAGATTTCAGTAAAAGTACACATTTCAGTGCAGACTGAATTATGCTGTTGGAACGGAGGTCTATGAGTGTACTTGCGCAATTGTGTGGTCAGGATGCAAATGCGAGCAGAAAGAGGTGTTTGTGTTCATTATGCGGATGCATTATGCGGGTACAAATGTTGAGTGTCTAACGCTGGCTGCAACCACACCACAATCACTTACCAACCAGCAACTCAGGCTCTTATGCTCAAACACACACGTCAGCTGTAACATCCTTGTGATATTTTTAAGGGTCATTGAAGGGGCCGTGTTTATTATATAAGCACCTGGATCACATCCCTAACCTTTGCTGTAAAAGCCACATCCACGGCGACTCCAGCTCACCTTTGACACAATTAAATTATATTCAAATTACGCCGTCTGCGACGCGGTCGCCACGCCGCGTTGCGTGCGCGTAAGCGAGCGCGTGTAATGCAGCGAATTGGCCAAATTGAATGTACTGTGTCTGGAAGGGACAGCGGACAGGTTTTTATGCGACTATCAGACCCCACAGCAAACCGGTGATTTCCACAGTACACCCCCCCGCCACACACACACACACACACCTTCCTTGAAACTCTATTACTTCAACATTGCCATTAAATCCCACCGGCTACGACTCCTGAGAGCGGTATACCGTATAAATTTAACACCTTCTGCTTTATTGCACCAACTCTTTCCCCCAGTTTGTCTTCTAATGTCTCATTGCGGGCTGGCTGTTTAAAACTATCAGGCTGATTTCCACGCTGTGTGTGCAGAGGGGCTTGTGCTGTCAGTGTGTGATCCACTGCACTTATATAACGAGACCTGGCTGCCTCTTAGCATTATCCTCACAGATTATGCTTTGATAAAAAAAACACTATTGAATAGAAGGCTAGGAGGAAGAGAGCGGAAGCTTGTGATGTGAGACGAGTCATTTATCATCTTTTCTGAGAGCCTCTTGGTTTTTCTTCTCTCTTTCTTTCCAGCTCCTTGCCTCTCTCTCTCCCCATCACTCTCCCTCTATCACCGCCTGTCTCTCTACCTTTGTTTCTCCTTTTCTGCCTGCGCGCGTGTGCAACACAGCTGGCGTCTCTAATGGCAGGGTGTGCTGAGATCACAGAGTCCCGCTGCTCGTACGCGTCCCCCCGGGCTGCAAGGCAGCGCATCAGGGTCCATTGCTTCTCCTCCATCACCATCCTCCCACCCCCCCACCCTTCTTCTCGTCCAAACAAATCTAAACCTCTCAAACCGCCGGACATCATCTGACCCGGAATATTGTGTATTTTAATCTAATACTAATAATGATAGAGTGAAACCAAAAGGCTTCCAGTTGTGTCTCCTACGTCATCTGCAGCACAAACAGGTTCTGCGAAGGCGAGCCACAAATCTGCTTTC
>JAZGTJ010011099.1:0-17316 GCA_036877575.1 Botia almorhae
CTCTCTACCTAAAAATTATGGTGCCAAATAGTTTTACAAGAAAAATAAACATGGGCTAACGAGGCCATTAAAACAGATGAGAACAAGTGAGAAAGCAAACAGGAAAACAAAATAACAGTTAAAAAAATAAGCCTAAAAACAGATATGTTACACGTTACAGACATTTTAATTTACTGTAAATGTGTTGTTTTAATATCTGTAATACTTAATTGAGATCCTTATTGTGTGTGTCAGAAAAATACTGCTCTGTTTGCAAAGAAAAACTATTTTATCTGATATTAATAATTAAAAATACATTTTAATCTGTAATCTAAATTGATTTCTTGGGAACTATTCACCGCCAATTTTAAGGTTGGGAAGAGCCAGGATATTATTTAATACAACTCTGTGTTCACTTGAAGAAAGCCATACACCGGTCATGTAACACGAGTGAGTAAATTCTAGACATTTAAAATTTGGGTGAATTATTTATTTAAAAAGAGGGACATTTGTGATGTCAGCAAAAATTACTTTTTCATGTGGCTTTATTACACTGTCATGTTAGCTGGTGATACATGAGTTTTATCATCACTCAAAGACAGAACCTAAAAACTCAGACAAACGCAGTTAAACCAGAAAAGAACCAGAGAGATACAAACACCATCTAAAGTCAGTAAGAACTTTATTTAAATCAATCAGCAGGAAAGAGAGTAAGATAGAAAAGTGCTTTGGGAAGAGAGAGAGTTTAGATTATCTGGAAGCATCAATTACACAATATACAGTAATTCTGCAGTAGACACATTTCATTTAAATACATAAATTAGACAACATAAAAGATTCTTAATCTGTCAGTTTCTCACCACAGACTCTGTGTTAATTTAAAATTTAATCTCGTTTTCATACGATTCTGTGTGATTCTGTGAGCTAAAAAATGCTGACAAATGTCCGGAAATGTCTTTTCCAAAAAGGCACATTTCAGAGCATTAAATAATACAATAAAAAGATTATTTCTGTACAAAAACATCTGTGAATCAACAATTCGACGATTTCTTAGTGTAGAAGATCATAATAAAAAAATACAAGCTGCAAGGTGCAAATAAGCAACCAAACAAAATTAAAATGTAGGTTATTTAAAAGCCAACCTTGAAATTTGACTAAACAAATCACCTCCAGTATTGTATTGCAAGAGTTTTCCACTGAAAAACAGTAATGAATGTCATCACTTCTCAAATAAGGTTCTTTATAGTCAGAGTACACAGGCAGTAATGCTGGCCCGTGGACATATCGGAAAGTACAGTATGTGTATTATCCCTGAGACTCCCAGTTTTACACTGGGAACCAGTGACACGTGTCTTTGTGGTGGTGAACTACCGTAAATTATAGAACTGCAAGAGGTTATTCTGGCAGGTTCACCAAACTCCACCTGATCCTGTGAAGACGAGGTATGTTCTAGGGTGGATGATGGCCAGGCTCGATAAATGACATCAGGACATCTGAATATAAACAAAAACAGCTGGCACTGGCGAACAAAAGACATCTGAAAACGGTTTTAAAGATGTTTAATACTGTGACAGAGGGGAAGCTAAATTCTGTCACAATATCTACAAGTGTTTTGGTCAGAAGTTAAGACTGATTCTACACTCAGATAAGACACGGTTATTAGACGCAGTCTCTATATAAAAGAGTCTTATGTCAGTGATGCTTTCAGACAGGAACGCACCAACGGGCTGAACATCACACGACTGCCTCACAAATTAGTCTCATCCCACGACGGGTCGTTCATACTCTTTAATACTTTCCTGACGATCTTCTCCAGCTCTTTCCGTGCCTTTTGCTCTTCTTCGAGATTTCGCTTCATTCTCTTGTTGTCCTGGTGATGTGAACGAGTATCCGGGTCACGGCACCAGATTTTAACATTCGACTAAAAGGCAAATTGCATTATGCACAGACCAAAGTTTCTTGTTGCAATTGGACTCACCTGCTTAAGTTCTTGTACCTCATCTCTTAAAGCATAAACTGTATCCACCAGACTCCTACAATGGACATAAATAAGCACAAAGCTAGCAACAACGAGTAAACGTTTAACAGCAACTAAGAAAAAACATGGTGGTTAAACTATGACAAAATGTTGATTTGCATGAATAAAGCTGAGACGTAACCTTTCTTCAATGACGGTTTGACCGTTGCTCTTTGTCTCCTCCACAATGATCTTTTCCTCCTCAGGAAACAGCATATGGGGCCCCGAATCCTTCCTTGATCCTGCAAGAGGTTTAACAATGCACTTTTTGGAGCTTCAAAATCTCGGGCACTATTCACTGCCATTTTAAAGCTGAGAGGAGCCAGAACATTGTTTAATATAACTCTGATTGTGTTGGTCTGAAAGCAGAAAGTCATGCACACACAGGAGGGCTTTGAGGGCGAGTAATTTATGGGCTAATTTTCGATTTGGATGGCGTGACCTTTAAGATGTTGGCAAAGGATGGAGGTTATTTACCACATTCCAAGTTATCCTAAAACCTATAAAAAAAACTTTAAGTACAGTTCAAAATGTCAAAAATAACTTAAAACTTTGTGGTAAATATGTAGCTCCTCACATTCAGTGAAGACAGAATGAAATGAAGGATTTCATGTGATGTTTATATGAGCAGCGGCTCTTACGGGATATAGAACCAATTCTGTTAGTATGAGTTATCCATATACTGTCATAGTCCGAGTCTTCTGATTGGTCAGAGGAGGGAAATCCACTGCCACGGCAACCCACAGCATCCACACACGATTGGTCAACATCAGCCAGTACATGATTATGCATCAAATCAGTGCCCTGCCATGCTAATAAGGGATAAGGGGGCAAACCAATCAAATCGAAGGGGAGGAATTGTGGGAAATGGACCAAACCAACAGTAAAATGACGAAGAGCCCAATATGGCCGGTAAAATATATACGGGTAACACAGGGAATAAAAATGACAAAATAATAATGACGGGGCAGGAAAAGACAAAGAATATGGATGAGAATAGAGAAAAGAAAGGAATGAAGGGAGAGAGAAAAAGATGCATGTTAAAAAGCAGAAAATATTTAAATAGTGGCAAAGATTAACACATATTAAGGCAGTAGTTTAGAAAAGCTGCAACTTACAGACAAATGTACATTAAAATTTTAATGTAAGATGTTTGTCAAGGACAGATGACGCTGAGAATGTGAAAGGTGTTTTGGTTGTATTTCTTGGTTAAATTTAAGAAGGAACAAAACTTCAAATAAGACACTGTTTACTGAGCTAGATCCTGCTCAAGGTTCTGTGTTGGGCCTCATGAATTTTTGTGACAAAGCGCTTTCTTCAACTTAAATCACTGCATGTAGAAGTCAGACAATGTGGGACCAAAGCAAGTTTTGTCACACCATGCAAAAAATACAAGCACATACACAAAGAAATGTGTTATGACCACACAGAGCGGCAGAGTTATTTTTTTACACAGAGCAGCCGAGTTATTTCTACACAGAGCGGCAGAGTTATTTCTACACAGAGCGGCAGAGTTATTTCTACACAGAGCGGCAGAGTTATTTCTACACAGAGCGGCAGAGTTTTTTCTACACTCAGCGGCAGAGTTATTTCTACACAGGTGAGTATGTCTATGTTGTTCTTACTTGAGTTTAGCGTCTGTCGTGTTTTGGCACTCGTGCAGTACGCCTCAATCACTTTGAGGATCTGAGCGTCCTCCTCCAGAGCTGCAGTGCCTGATGGGAGAACAGAACGGACCAATCAGTGGTCATTTGATTCACCAATGGATCTGTATGTACTGTATGATGTGTGCAACATTTAAGAGCTGTTTTGGTGTATTCCTCTGAACCAGTGGTTCTTAAACTGAGGTCCTCAGACCAACAGATTTATCAGCCCCTGTTTAAAAACATAACTGACAGTTTATAGAAGCGTCACATACTTTTTCTCACAGCAAAATCCTCGTCAGACGGCTTTCTCTCTGGTTTGCGTTTGGGCAGAAGCTTCTTCATACTTTTGGGACTTTTACTGAGATCCTGAAGGACATGAGGAAATCAAAGAGACATCACGAGACACAAACTCCCACTGTTGCAGAGATTTAATCCTCTGCTGTATCAGTTTCCTAGGAGGAGCCAGCACATGCGTCCACATTTAGATGCAAAGAGACTTTTAAGTGCATTTAAATCATCAAGTTATCCATACGTGCATTCCCTGGGAATCAAACCCTTGACCTTGTGGTTGCAAGCGCCATGCTTGACTCATTCTACAGGAAAATAACACACGATACCTCTTTGTAGCACAAAGCAGCTGAGGGTTTTAGTGGTGGTGCGGGTCGGAGACAGCTGAGGCTCCAGGGCTTCTGGGTTTTGGGGGGTTCTAGGGACCCCCACATCATAGCACTGTGAGGGGTTCCGTGTGAAGAGAGGTGAGGAAGACTGTGGTAGCCTGGAGATCCACTTGCGCCTCGATTCTCAGAGTGTCTGGATGGTGTGATGGAGTGGGATGGAAGCTAGTGGCGGAGGAGAAGGTCAGATAATAACCAAGACTAAATTTCAACATAAATTATAATCATAAACAAAGATTTCTCACTGTATGGCATGGTTTTATATTGCTGTTTCTGGCTGAAGTGTGTTCGGTCATGCGTTGAAGATGGTCCAACCACTCCTGAAGATCTTGCTGGTTATTACAGATCACCTGGATTGCCTCAATCAGATGTCCTGCAGACACATCATCACAGGTCAAGCACATGTACCACAAACATCCAGCAAAAGGAACACGTGATACTGAGTGGGGAACTCACCAGATATTTCAAACGCATGTTTTGTGACGTCACTGTCCTCCATCTTACTAACAGTCATTCCTGTCAGAGGAAGCTTCCTCTGAAACCATAAATCAGCCAATGAGCTTCCGGTATTTTAAAAAGGTTACAAGTGCACGATCAATTAAACAGCTGAGATAATGATACTCTTATGACTGAGACAACAGTCTAAAAATAAGATAATAATGGAGTGGGTGACTGAAGTTTCATTGCTATGGTAAGAAGTGATTTACCTGGTAGATGAAACCACTCATTCGAGGGCTGGCAGACAACATGAGGAGAATGTGAGGGAAAAGCAGAAGGTATCGCTCACTCTTCTCCTGAGGAGATATCGATGCAAAGAACAGACGTATAAACATTTCATAAGCAGCATATAAAAACTAACCACTAAATAAACACCAGCAAGACACGATTATTTTCAACTTAGAATCTCAGAATTAAATAAAAACAACTTCATTAAAAATGAATTTGTACAACATCGGATTGCTCTACAACATTCCAGAAAATTCCCAACACAGCAACATACCAGAAGGTCACTTACCTCAGCGGCGTGGTTCTGGATGAAGACCTGAGACATGTAGAGAACAGAACCCAGGGTTCTGATGTTCTCCCCCTCCCAGCCACGGATGGTTTCTGTCAGGATCTGCAGCTCAAGTTCTTTCCTCTTCCTCACTTCCTGACACTGAGACTGAAGCCACAATAACAAACACAACTTCATCAAAGCGCACACCTTCATTTACTAACCCATTCCTTTTGATTCAGTGACCAAGTCGACACAGGAGTCGAGTGTGTTAACAATGAGGCTAAAGGCCTCTAGCTTCAGTCGCTAATGCGCCACACAGGGCTGGAAATGAGGGAGGACTTGATGGGACTGAGTCCACGGAGTGAATTACAAGCAGAAATGGAGTTCCAGTTCAAAATGTAGAGAATTTCCATCATATATCCACACAACAGCCTCCACACGCTATGTGCATTTCATACATAAATATTGTGGTGTTTTCTGCACCCATGGTTTAAAAGTACCCCAGTCAATCTCGTCCATCTCCACCACATGAGAGCTGACAATGCAACACACAACAGTGAAGACGAACTGAAAACATGATGAAGACTCACTGAGAGGTTTTTAAACACTGTTATGCACTTCTGAATGTGTTGATAATCTGGGTGGAGCTCCTGTGGAGGACAGAGGAAGACCATGAGTGTCTTAAACTGACACACTCTCTCTCACACACACACACACACACACACACACAACAGTACCTCCATGTGTCTCTCCATCTCTTTGAGCAGTGTGGGGTATTTCTCCAGTCTTAGGAAGGGTTTGCTGAGGCCTGTTGTAAGTGTGAGGATTCCGGGACTGCTGGCACCTTTGTTTTCCATAAACTCACCTAATTCCTCACTGACGACGAACACATAAAAACATATTTACAAGGACGTCAGTTCTAACACAGTTAGGTAGGAAATGTAGGATTTCAGTGATATTACTGGACAAATATTTCAACAATGAATTCGGTTTAACCAATCAGAATCAAGCATTCCATGGAGCTGTGTGATAATGGTTAAGCAGCAACACTTCGGTTCTGTGTGGCTTCTGTAAGACTGGTGTGTGTGCAGGAGTGTGTTGATGTGTCCAGCTGTTATTCACCTGTGTTGTGTGAGGACATTCACAGCTGACGGATGGTTCGAACAGTAGGTCACGTACAGGTTCCTTATCTGAGGAACGAGAGACAGGAAGAACCCTCCTATCCTCTGCTGGCTCTCTGGAACTCTGTTCAACCCCAAAACAACACACCATATTACATTAATCCACATAGACATTCAACAGACTTCCACAAACTATCTTGTATCAATGTTGTATATGTGAGGCCTAAATAAGCATAGATACCGCCTGAGCAGTTACAGCTGCCTGCCACTAGATGTCGCTGTGGACTGACAGAGTGAATGAACGAGATAAGATTAACTCTTACTTGACGCTTTCCTCCAGTGAATGCACCAGGGTTTGCTGGAATGAGCTGATCTCCTCTAGATTGCCCATGATGTGACTGATATCTGACACACTGAGTCTAGAGAGAGAGAGATTCAGTGCTGATCTATTGATATCTTAAGCTATGCGGAATGCTCTCTGTTCTTTTACCTGTCTGTGGGCTGTAGCGCTCTCAGATACGTGGACAGCAGAGTCTGGAGCTCCTTACAGTATTCTGTCTCCGTCTGGACAATATTCTGAACCACCTGTGCATTTAAAAAGAAGAAAATGAAGGCTTGTGAAGATCTTAACCAATAATAGTGAGCTTCATTTACAATAATCGGAACAATGAGTAAATAACAGAATAAGAAGAGTATTAGAATTATCGAATGAGATTGTTGTGTTGACATTCTTCTCCAAAACATAGGCCAACAGATCCAAACTTTTATCCCCATGATGGACCAGAAGGTCACGTCACCTTTTGCCTCCAGAAGATAATTCTGCACATTTAATAATCAGACAAACCCACAGAAAGAAGCACCTTCTAACACACAGACCGTAAACATTGTTGAAGGGTCTATTTCAACATGCACGTTCTCCCCGCAGTTAAAAAAACGTGTGTGTACAGAGGAAGTAGGAGATGACGGAATGGGGCCAGTCATTGCCATGATAACGTCTGATGTATGTCTAATTTAGACTGACTTGAATTCTCCTGGCCAAGCTGCTTGACCTCACTGTTCACTTCCCATTAGTTCAGACCTGTGATGTCACAATGGCCACGTACAGTGTTCAGAATTCACATTCGATGCGCTGAGTTTGCGCTCAGGTAGTGATAACCGAATCTGGATTAAATTTAGGTAGCGTGTACAGAAGTGAATCGAACGACTAGTTATTGATCATGTATTGAAAAGCGCAACAGAGCTGGAGCCTCTCTCAGCACATGGTGTCTTGCTTAATTCTTCATTAATTTTATTGTGGTCAAAAGCAGCTAACACAGAATGAGAAGCCATTGAAACCAACTGTTGGAGTCAAGACCAAATTATTTCTACAGTACTGTCAGTCATCGCAAGTTTAGGAATGACGACACACAGAGAAGGGTAATTTAGGGGCTTCATTTCCGAGATGCGGTTGTCACTCCCAAAACCTGCAGTGTGTATGTGGCCAATAAATCAGACGGTAGCGGAGCGCCGAGATGTCATTACCAGACACAAGGTAACAGCATCATTCCTAAATTAAACGAAGCAATGACCCATAAACACTGGTATGCTAAACTGAATACCAGGCCCGGGTGAGATCTGTGGACTACTGTGCACTGATTCAGTGAAATTCTATAGAATGGACTTAAATATGTGTGTTAGTGTGTTAAGCAAAGCGATGTTTGCATATTGTTCTGTGAAGTATGTGCAAAACATCTGCTTTAAGATATAAATGACATATTTCTTATCAGTCTTTTCTTTAAATCTGCCACAAGAACTGACCAGGGCCAAAAACATAGTCTGTAAACTTATGGGTGGAGCCATGATGACAAACTTTATCATTGTGGTTGCCTGGCAATGATGGTCTGACAGCTGCAGTCATTTCAAATTCAACAGATTTTCTAATCTGACGCTGCCGTGACAGATTGAACTCTGCCTGACCTTCAACACTTGTTCAGCCTGAAACACACACGCACACACACACATGTGCACGCACACACAGTCATCTTCATGTCAGGCTTTACAGTCTCAGCAGTTACACATTCTCCTGAAACAGCAAGAGTCTGATTCAGGGCATCAGACAGCGAGGGGCCCGGGGCCCAGCTGTCAAATGGAAAGGATGACCTATATGAGACCTGTATTACAGTCACTCAGGAGACAAACTAACACACACAGTCAAACGAGTTCTGATATCTAAATACAGATTCATAACAACACATGAAACCCTAACAAAAACAAACACTTCCTCTCTTGCTCTTTATCTTCACCTCCAACACAGCTCAGCAGGGAATCACAGCAATAGTGAGGTCATATCTAAACAAGCACGCGCACACACACACACACACAGACAGACAGACATACACATACACACACACGGACAGCTACTGACAGCTCACTGACATTTGTAGTTCGGAGGAGGGGGGGTGCTGGGACACATCACAACAGGAAATGGAGCACAATAAAGGTCAACATTTCATCACACACACACACACACACACAGTGTGGCACACAAATTCATAAATTCATAGATCTGAAAATGACTTTCATTACCTGAACTACCATTGGCTGAAATTTCTGACAGTTGACAATAAACTCAGTCCATCTTTAACCACAATTTTCTGGTGGATTTTAACTCTGATTATTAATTCTAACTCTAGTTCGGCCTAGTTTTAAAAGCCAGATTAAAGCTTTAGGCCTGTAAATTCTAGGATTAGTTTAAAGCTAAGCATAAGAAGGGTTAGTGAATTGTGTACATTATGCAAATTTCCTAGCAGCCCTTCTTTCACCCACGCACATCACAAATAATCGACTTGCTTAACTGGCGTGTTAAATCCCAGCCAAGTGTCGCCACACAACATCACTTACCACATTATAGTATGTTTTGCAGAAGCTGCTGGTCTCGAACCCTTTGGGGGGACTCTTCAGTGAACCAGATTTAGGAGACACAGGTTTGTCTGTTTGAGAGAGAAAACAGAACAGAAGAACAGGAGGTCACCTTAGACCAACATCTGGAATCACTCTGTTTCTGTTAGCTGGAATATTAAAGTACATCTCTCCTGCAGTGAGCGGTCAGGGGACGAATATTTGATTTAGACACCTGGAGGGGGGATCTGGGTCTATAGGAAAACATTACATATCACTTGCTTCAGTTGAGGAGGACATTTCAGAAGGAAGAGCTGGTAGAAGATTATTCGGAAATGTATGTTTTAATCCACTATAGATTTATTATCGATTTATTAGTTTAATGTGTGAACTCCACAGCATTTAGACCAAAGTTCTCCCCAGGATACCCTAGCAACTGCATAACAACATGCTAAAAATCACTCAGTACACTTCAAAAAACGGGCTTGTCAAGAACACACTAGACACTTGTCACATTTACATATTGTTACCACAACTATCCCAACTAACGTTTGTCACGTTCGCGAATTAGTGCTCACTAAGTAAGCTCGAAGACTGAGATAAATTAAAGTGCTAAGCCATATTAAGAAGAAACAGGAAGTGGTGTCGACTGGCTACAGCACTTCCTGTCTTTGTTTTAGGATGGTGTTTCCTTCCTTTGCCTGGACATTCAGGCTGTGATGTCATTCTAAAGTATTTCCATTCAGGCTGGGCTGAATACATATTAGGGTCATTTCCCTACATATATGTGGGAAGCATCTGGAAGCATATATGCTATTTATATTTGGAATGGAGAACGAGAGGGGTCGCTAGGTTTTGTTTGTACTATAATGTGAGTACACTAAGATAAGACTCAGAACTGGGATAAAGGTTTATTTTTTTTCCCAAATATACAAAACAAAGTTTTAGTTCAGTTTGATTGTTAAACTGGATTGTGATTATCCGGTATTGGAAGAGATACAAAGTTACAAAAAAAGATATTATTCATATTATATTATCTATTATATTATATTATCTAAATGCCATTTAAAACTGTGATACTTTTATATGCTTGTTCTGTTTTCTGTCTGGCACCCGTTCACACCTGGTTTGGGTGCACACACTTAATTTTTACATTCATATCATTTATTCAGCTGTTTGATGGTCATATAATCTTGATGGTTTGGGCTCTTTCCAACAGCAGCTATTTATTTCTCTTCTGGCACAGTTTTCTTAAGCCGTAAGTCCTCATTTAATCACCTTTTAATGGGCCCATGAGTTAAGAGCAGATTTCACGTGCTTAACTCGCCTCAATCCACATAACACGAGGCTTTTAAAATCACATTTCTAAGTGGGCTGAAATGAAGTGAAGACTGGTAGATTTTTCTCGTACACACATTCATCTTTTATGATAATGTTTGGAAACTGAGGGAAAATCAGCAGGAAACAGAGTCTAAAAACGGTCACATTCTCTAACCCTCTCCTCTTTTACTCCATCCTCCAGTTTTATTCATATTCTTTAAAGATTACATTTATGCATTTGGCGAACGCTTTTATCCAAAGCGACTTACAGTTCATTCAAGTTATTTGTTTTGTCGAACCCACAACCTTTGCTTTGCTAGCACAATGCTCTACACAAACACTGTACACAAAGATGTACAAACAAAACCTTCTTGTTCATTTGGCTTGTCTGGTCTCGCAGGAGTTCTGATTAGTCTAAATTACTTTGCTCACCGCTTCCACCTATAATAGTTTGTCTCGACTGAACCACACAACCTTTGCAACAAAGACATTTAAAGGTTAACAAGTGGCAAATACTAACCAGAGCCTTTGATCTCTTTGACATAGTTGCTAGGAAACCAGCCAGTTTTGCCATTGAGAGACCCCTCCCACCAGCCGCCCTCCTCCTGCCGCGTCACCTGGATGATGTCACCCTTACTGAAGGACAGCTCATCCTCATTGGTCTGCTGGAAGTTAAACCGAGCTTTCACAAGCACCTGAGGGCCGCTGTTTTCAGACATGTCCTAAAGAGACAGAAATACAGTTTAATATCACCACTGTTTAATACTTTATAATCTCATATATACTGTTACATTTATACCAACTAATATGTTCCCCTTAATAATGTGTACAAATAGAAATAATGAAAAAATAAACAACACCTTTGACAAATATTTAAAGTATAATTCCAGGCAGTCATATCAGTGGCCGTGTTTACACTACATTTATACACATGACCTGAAGTGAGTCTGGTTTCTGGAGAAGTTCTGGTGCTCACCAGACTGCGGTACTGGTTGTACTGGTTTCTAGAGGATCTGCTCTGGGTGGACGGAGTGTTGAGGGAATCAAAGGACTTGATGCGTAGAGAAGACGCGTGACGCGAACACACAGAATTGATGCCACCACTGCAATCTAAAACCAGACAAAACTGTAAATACTGTATATACAGATACATCTTCTGTATCTACAGCTGGACAGTGCCGTCCAGAACACATCCCGACCCAAAACACACAAGACTGATTTCTGCTAGACTTCACACAGATCTCACCTGAAGTCACTTTGTTGAGCGCGACTAAACAGTTCAAGACATTGGTGAAGTTGTGACCCTGCAGCAGGTCGCTGGCCTCAAATACCTGCAGAGAAAAATACACCACAGTTATTAGAACTGCTCAATTCTGATAAAAAACACTATCACGATCATTTTGGCCGATACTGAGATCACAATTATTTAACACAATTACTCAGCGGCTTAGAAAACAACATGTATTTACTACATTTAAAAGGTAAATTAACAAAACTTTTTAACAGTGGATTAGACTATAAAAAACGAATAAACAACAAATGATTAAAAGGATTTATAACAAGAAAAAAATGAGAAACCTTGCAAAACATAACGTGGCACAATAATCATTTTACCTCGATTATTTTGTTTTTGCAGTCGTAGGAAGCCATAATTAAAATGTAAACTCATTATGATGTGCAATTATGATTAATGATGATGAATCATAATTGCAATTACACAGCAATTACACACAATTTGTACAATACAATTTTGCTCGGTGAGGTCTCAAGACATCTGATGGACATAAATCATGGGTGCCTTAAATTTACTAGTGTTTATCTTCCTTAAATACAAGTTTAAGGAAGATAAACACTAATAAACAATCTGCAAAACAGATTCACATGATTTACAAAATATCATTCCAGTATTTATTGAATTCGCTGCCTTAACTTTGGGGTCTGGTCATCACGCAGGTGCGTGAAACTGACAACACACAAATGGTCCAGTTTGTAAAATAATCAATCAGCCTGTTATAGAGATGCTGAAGATATTTAATCACTATTCTGTTTGTCTTAAGTCTTATTCATTCGCCATTAATTTATATGTAACTTGGATGCAGTGTACCCCATAAAAGTACTAATAATTTAAGACCAATAAGTTCATTTAGGCTGCCAGCTTCTTTTTCTGTTTACAAATGTTATTTTTAACATTCAGGTCAAGACAGTTACATAGACACAGATGGAATTAGTAAAGGTATGATTTAGAGAAAAATGAAAATTCTGCCAACATCTACTCAAACCCCGTTTCCAAACCTGTAGTCCTCTGATTTCCATCTGAATGTTCACAGTTTTAGGAGAGGGTGAATGTCACTCTTATTGTTGACAGCCACACAGAGGCTGTATGCAAAACAGCTAAACAGTGACATCATTCATAATGTTCTGCTGCATTTCATTTACATTCCCAAATAAACCTTTACGAGCAAACCGATTACAGTCACTCCTCCACCAGAGCGACTTGAGCCGCATATTGACACTATCTCACTGTTAAAAAGCCTCCAATTGACCTGCATTCACCCTGCCAAGTGTACTGTGTTAAACTGGATTGCATGACAGGGAATATGGAAATATAATTCTGTAAAGCTGTGTGTGTGTCTGTGTGTGTGTGTGTGTGTGTGTGTGTGTGTGTGTGTATCTGGCTCTCAGGCTACCTGCTGGACTCGCGGCCATCTGGACACTTATGCACAGCTCTGTGACGTCTTCCCAAACAAAACTAGCTGCTCCAGAACTGTCCTGATCCGAAAGCAGTTTGACTTCACCTCTCTCTGATGGTGTGAACCATTTAAGATCAATTCATTATAGTTATGAATATCATCTAAGGAGCCATAATTCATAAGCATTCTTTCAGTTAGGACTGTAATAGTCTAATTCAGAATAATTCAGACAGTACCAGTAAGATTAATCAGATGCAATGAAAAAAGATAAATACTAATGTTGCTGAAGAGGTTTGCTAATATTAAATGCCTTAAAAACTGCAAAAAGTTTGACTGTTTCCAGAAAAAGCTCCACTATCATTGGTCGGTAAAACAAGCAACTATGCCATAAACCCTTGCCATTGGTTAAGCCAATGTTGTTGTATCAGGTTGGTTGGTATGCTCAAACAAACAAACAAACAAAGCAATGTTTTTACAGTGCCACAGCGCTACAGTGTTAACAGTGAAATTTAAACCACAAATGACTCATTTATCAAAGAAAACTAAGCAATTAACTGCCAAGTAAAAACAAACACACAAATCTGAACACACACCTTTTCTTATCACCTCCACAATCAAGACAACATTACATCATCTTCCATCACTGCAGTGAGAATACATTTCTTCCTGCGCTCTCTCTCTCTCTCTCTCCATCAAGCCAAACACGCACCCAGCTCTGCCTTCTGCAGGAGTAGTAAGTGTGAAGTGCCTCTCTCCATTCTGGCCTGTGCCAAACCCAAAAGCCCCGTTAATGAGCTGCTTGGTTCTGTCCATTCAAACACACAACTCTATTCACCACAATAGAGGGCTTGTCTCAACCTCTCGCAGCTGGCTAGAAGAAGCGAAGACTAAGCCACTCCTGAAACCCACAGCTCACACACATACACAGAGCAGTAACTGTCCCACACAACAATGCTCACACAAAGCAATATACACACAAACACAGCCGCCGTGGGCAAAATGCCTCGCGATCAAGCTGCCAAACATTAACAACAAGCACAGGAATGTTTGCCAGGAAAATGACTTTCGGATTTCTCCACACGACTGACAAGCAATGATATCCAAAAATGTAAAGACAGCTTGTATTGACAAAACAGAAGAAATCATGTTGAGACTGGCATGCTAACGCTGTACATTTGAAAGAAATTCATTTTTTGCATTACACAACCAGACATCATTCGAGTGATATCAATGTTACATCTGAGCACATGACAATTTAGTGCACTGTAATGCGAATCATTTATGACACATATTTTCAAAAAACAGCACGCATTCTCCTGCATGCTCATAGTTAGTAGGCAGTATGCATCATTTTACATTGTGAGATTAACAACCATTTCTGCAGGAACAAACTGGGCAGAACTGGTTCTGAATCCAACTGCTCTTCCTTCCAGCCAAAAAGAAAGAGTGTGTGAGTGAGGGTGGATCTGATCCAAAAACCCTTCAGGGTCATCTGAAGAGAGTATCGTGTTTACAAACATATAAAAACGAGTCACGTAACAGTATAGCAACACAAAGCTTTGATACACCACACCGCAAATTTCAGCAGAGCACAAAACTTGATCAACAAGTTTAGATGCCTATGAATAACTGCACCTGACACGGAGTATTGTCAAGCACAGAACCACACACACATACATACATACATACACACACACACACAAGGTAATCTAGCAATGTTTAGATGAAACTGACCAAACCAACCATTACCCTAAATCTAAATACAGAGTAAAAACTTGTGCACTAAGAAAAAATATTATTTACTATAAATATTATAGTAAACACAAAAAACAATTCTGCATATCTACATTCTTGCAAAAAATGCATTTATTATATACAGCATTGTATATAATGCTTATGAACAATCACTATTGCATCTATAAAGATAAATGTTTGCTATTCGTATTGCTGTAGTAACGGATCACGAAATCCAAAACACACAGGAGTCTAATCCCAGCTCCAGCTGGGACTCAGTCTGGCAGCCTGAAATATACTCCAAACCAGATACAAGTTCCTGAATCAATCATCAGAAATATAAATGAGCATGCAAACGAAATGCACGACTGAAAACAGAGGATTAAAGATCATGCAACGCTCACCTCTATGTGATATAATGCACAGCCTTTCACAAACTCCCTGATGTTACTCAAACACTCGCTCTCCTTCCGCGGCTCCTGATGGACCTGAAAATAGAGCCAAGAAGTAAATCCGAACTAGCTATTCGAAGGAGAAATAAAAAGTTACGGGAATATGCCACATTTGTTTATATCTGAGTTCATCGTCGCGGTCCTGGAAATGCCACTCATTCCCCATAGGGAAGTTGGCGGAGGAATAGCGGAAGTGACGTCAGTTAATAGCTTGCGGTTTCGTTCGTGCTGGTGCAGGCAGTGACCTGTCAGAGCAAAGTCTAATGTTTTAATGATGTTTATCTTTTGCTTTTTTTGATGGGACAGTTCAGCAGCTTGACATTGGATTGCATTTATTAACACTTTACTGCGCATAAGTAATTGAATCGAGTTACGCGCGTACTGCGACCACACCGGTGGGGGCATCATCAGATTGGGGTATTAGGGTGATTTCATGGCCTGTTGGTTAGAATACACTGTAAAAAACGCTATACCAAGACTGTGGTTTACAGAACCGCATGGTTTACAAAAACTATTTATGAATTAAGTATTAATGAACTACATCTATTTGACTCATTTAGACCTGTGTATATGTGAAAAAGTGTGCAGAAAAACAATAAACCGTTTCAGCGAGACGTAATCGCGAAAAGTAGGAAAATACACCAAAGATGATTTAATAATATCTGTTACTTTACACAATTAGTAAATGTGTGCACATTTAAAACAACAAGAACAATAATAATAGTAATTATAATGATTGACAATTAATTATTAATAACAACAATAATGAAAGCAGTTATTACAGTTAACAGATGATATCATTATTATTATTGTTATTACATGTCCAGAAAATTCGCGATACATTCCGTCCAACGACACTATTCGCTGTTCCTGTTTTCAGTCAATGGTGGTCGACTCATTTGAAAGCTCTCCAAATTGATTTCTGTTGATATCATTGCAGCCACACAAAATTTGCTGACCTGCATATTTGCAAATGAACCATTTTTGTACCGCCAGCGATTTAAACGAGGTTTACGAGCGAAAGAACAGGCAGCGCAAAAGACAGAAACCGTGACTGACAGAACCACAGATACTCTGTTTAGATCTGCTTTTACTTCACTTAAGCAAAGACCAATATCACATCTCACCGTACGAGCAGAACCGGGTCGCAGTCGCTCCAGCAGTTTACACAGAACCACTCCATCTCTGAGAGAGCACTGTAGAAAGCCCTCCGGATCAGACAGGGTCTTTTTGGGCGATTCCAGGACACCCAGCGTTATTAACCATGTGATGGTCTGCTCGGCCGAATTCATCACTGTGTATATGCGAAATATAGATCCAAAATCTCAAAAGCGACGGTCCATATGCCAAGAAAGTTAAAGGCGCTCGGCTGTGTGAAATGACGGGTAATCCACACTCCAGGATTTCTGCATATGATCCCTCCTTTTCCCGGGATGACGATTTGCTTGGGTTTATCTAGCAGGTCCGGTTTCTTTCTCCTCTTCGTGGGGCAGGACGTGAGCTTCTCTCGTCGTGTTAAACCAAAAACAAACAGCTTAATCATTTCCCCACGTTTGACACCCAGTTCCTCCGAGTCTTAAACACAGTACTAAATAGATCTATTTAATAATGTATTTAACAATGATATATCCATCCATATGAATATAATGAATTAGTGAAATATGTATAGCAAAATATATTTAATAAAATCATACTGGCTACATGGGTAGTACACAAACACGATTTGAATACAAACTGCGTGCTTTTGTAGTCCTCACTTTGAGACAGAGACCGAGCAAAGCTCTATACATTCAAAAACATGCGCTGCTT
>JAZGTJ010011100.1:0-17316 GCA_036877575.1 Botia almorhae
GTTATCTCTGTGACCCTGCTGCTCATCCAGAACCACAAACAGCTCTTCATGGTGAGAGAGAGTGTGGAATGAAAGAGATCAAAAGCAAAAGCATAAAGTCTTTGACCCGTGTATGATATGTAGTCCCTCGTTGTGTGTTAGTCATTTCTGTATGTGCAGCGCTTGTAAAATGACTGTTGAGTGAACATGTTTTTCGTGAGCAGGTGTCTGCGGAGCTCCAGCAGGAGGTGCTCATGAGCCTCATTCAGACGGACCCTGATGTCATTGACTATTTGATACGCAGGAAAGTCAGGTCGGTTCCTTTCTCGAAATAAATTACAATTCTCATGACTGATGGCCGTTATATATGGATGATTCTTCAAGACATTTTATGCTACTTACAATCTTCAAAAATGAAACTTTTTTTCATTTTTAAATGTTTCGTCCTAGTAGTATTGTGGGCAGTAATCCTTTTGTTTTTTCAATAATATAAATTACAAAATTGTCAAAACTGGGTACAAGTAGAATTGTACTGATTTGAGCTCTCTTCCTATGTGAATTTATTACGTTGAAAATTTAAAACAAAATCATTCTAAGAGGCATTACATTGAAATGTCTCTTACATTGAAAAACAATATTTATACATTTTTATAATTATCATATTTTGGGATTCCAATTTTTTTTTAATTTTTGCTATTTAAGGTGTACTTAAAAAAGTCTTAGGAATGTTATATTTAATGCCATTCTTAAGAGACCCCACTTAGGAACATTAAAAGGGTTGTGATTTTAAAATGGTCAGTAGGTTTATTTTGAGAGTTAAATATTGTCAAATAAACAGTTGATTTTTAACTATATGTTTAATTTACTGTGCCTGGGCCAAAAGCAACAACAGCAACTCCTGTCCATACAGTAACTGGCTGCACTTAGTCATTTATTGACCTGTCTGTTGCTTCGAGACAGCAGTAGCAGCAGTGTGACAATGGAAACAGACTCTGGTGGACGGAGGGACACTCAGGCCTCTCTGGACTCTGTGAGTCAGTTCAGCGATGACCTTTCATCCCTGGAGCCTCTGTGTCCTCTCTTCCCAGAAACATCTAGCACGGGAAGTCTGAACAGCGAAGTCTTCTTCAATGTTCTTCATCGTAACACCAACAGGACATGTAAGCAGTGTCTCATTTTTTTCTATAGTAAGAAGGAACAGTTGTAGCAAAATACCATATATATACCATATATATAAATCTACATGACCCTTAATTTCCAGGTTCCTCTGAGGTTCCTGCAAAGTCCATTGGTCAAATAAGGCAGTTTCATTCTCATCACAACTTACTGAGTCTGGTCCAGCCTTCCCTCAATGCCCAGGGTGAGGAGAAAGAGCTCAAGAAGCTAAGACAAGCTGCTTCAAGGCACACCTGCTCAGAGGAGCGGCTTCATTTGAGTCTGACACGGCAGGATTGTGGCTCCCAATCTCAGAGCCCCGTGGAGAGGCACGTCTGGGTGCGACAGAGCTCCAATGTCTCATCCACGACGTCAGACGACAGCAAACCGCCAGGCAACTTCTGGGACTTTTTCACTGGAAAGGTGTCAGGCTCAGAGACCATAGTATGACCCCTGCAGTAGGTGGGGGATGTGTGTGTGTGTGTGTGTACCTGTAAAATTGTACAGCAGTGAAGTAGAAATAGACACAGACAAAAATGTTATTGTGGATTCTGTTTATGTAATGTAATCCTAAATAACCCAACTTCTTTGAAGATAATAATTTTTCAGAACATGTTAGATTATTTTTAGACAACCACACTCAGAATATAAACCTGCCAAAACCTGTGTATTTCACCAAATATAGACCTCTTACTGTACAATGTAAATATATCATAGGCTATTGTAACCCTATAGTAAACAGAGAGTAGATTTTATATTTTATGGACTATCCTTCTTTGTGCACTCAAAAGGTTCTGAAAAATTCAAAATAATCTAGTTTTTAAAAAATTTTTACAGCTCTTTTTAAATGTGTTTACATAAGCATTTGATTCTTTCAGAAGTGTCAACTGTTTTTGAAGTAGTAAAAATTGTATTTTTTAGTTCTGATATTGGCAGCTGATTGATACTTGGTCGTCAGTTTATTTTAACTATTAAACCGTATACATATATACAACGTTAACACCTTTCCATTTTTAAATAAAGGATATGTCACTTTGGTAGCTTTGAGTTGTTTTTAAGTGAAATTTGGTGATCTGTCCTCTGAAATCTTTTAAATGTTGCTTTTTCAGATACGTGTGGTCAGAAGAAGCCCCTCACTGCAAAACTTCTTCAACAACCAGTCACAGTCTGAGAAAAATTCAAGAAGATCAGTTTTGTTTAAAGACATTTTTGATAATTAGAATGTTTGGTCAACTGGCTGTGACTGAATGACTGAGACATTAAACCACAAGGGGGTGATATTTATTGTTTACTCAACCATGCATGTGGCAGTTCAGTGGCAGTACAGCTACAGTTCTTCTATAAGATTAAAACACTACTTTCCTGCCCACTGTCCTGACAGGCATCTAGTTTTAATTCCCCAAATCACCATACCTGACGCAAATGTAAGATTTCTAAATACTTTTGAGTTATATAGTCCTATAGATAAACCCAAGCGATTTTAGAGGTTATAGACTGCCGAGTTAAATCCAGTTTTTTTTTGCCCACATCCTGAATACTACCGTAATTTTGGAACAGATTCTTTTGTCCTCAGACAAATAGCACAGATACCGTATATAAAGGTTATGACTGTTACGTTTATGTTTGGCAGATGCGTTTTTCCAAAGGGACTTACAATGATTCAGAGTATACATCATAATCGGTATGCATGTTCCCTGGGGTTCGAACCCACAACCTTCACGCTGCTAATATAATGCTTTACCAATTAAGCTAGGGGAACACCAATATATCTAAACTTCCGCATCACTACTGTACAGAACAAAAAAAAATCTCCAAACAAGATCTGTATATTTTACTCTTGTTTGCATAGTCTAATTTAATAACTTTATATAGAAACACAAAGCATACACGTTTTTATATAGAAACAAAGCATACGTTTTTGTTTGCTTTTATTAGGGACATGGTGATTGAGTCCCATCTTTCATCCACTCCACTCCAAAACCAGAACATACACCTGGTTTACAATTTGTACATTGCTTTATCGAAAGTGCACTTTTTCAAACTCAGTATGGAATAAACATTATTACAATGTTAAGGGAAGGGGCAGGGATGAAACACAAAACTAATGTCAATACATTCTGTGTGAACGTTACGTTGACGTAGCATTTGATTATATTGTCTCATGTCTTCATGTAGTTTCTGTCTTGTCTGCTAATGCCAAAACTACCCAACATTCAAGGTGCTGTTATTGTGATCAGTACATAATTGTTTATATGACTATCATACAACAACCTAATTTTTTATTTCAAGTTTTCCAATGTGCATTTTTCTTCCTCAGCCCCTTCTTGAGTCCAAATAAGGGACTAATTATCAAAATGTATAAAAATGAGAATGTCAAAGAAAAGTAAATAATAGATTGTAATTACACATACATTTGTAATTAAATTGTAATTACACATAAATAAAATCAAGGTATGAAAGAAACATTTCCTTCCCCGAAACTACTAGATCGCAAACCAATTTAAAAACAAAATGTCCAGTTAATGCAGCTTGGAGAAGCCGTATTCAAACGTGATGTGACAGGCACTCCTACAGAGTGTGTAGGTGTAACTTGCGTGACATGACACCATATGTCAGTTTACTTGAACACAGTTGAGTCTACTTAAGACACGCAATGCCAGTAAGCAAACTGACCATCAAAAGGCTTGAAACCTTTGTTGTTGTTTTGTTTATAGGATTTGTTTACGTGCTTTTTAACAATGTCACGAGTTGTTATACAGTGCATGCACTGATACCAGATAGACTTAACATGACGCATGGAAACAGTCAGCAGCACTGTTAGTTACGACCCCTCGCAGATTAAAGTGCATTGTTCTCTAACAAACAAATAAAACCAGTGTAGTTTACGTGGGAAAAGCTTTCAAATGAACATTTAAGATTTTTCACTCTCTCTCAACCAATCATTGGTTACATACGGTCAGTGAAAACGTTATCGATTGAGAGGAAAAGACATCAGAGATCCAGGGATGTGTTTCTAACATTACGCAGAACAGATGCAATTAATCTGCTTAATGAAGTCTAACAGAGTGTACAGGCCGAGTTGAGCAAGCATGTTTGAATTATCCTTTTCGGTCCACACTGAACAGGTCAGCATCAATCTTACACAATCTCGCAGTGAAACAGTGTTAATAAGACAGCTTTTGGTTTCAATCCAATAGCCATCTATGGACTCCAAGTTCTATTTAGAATAAGATAAAGCCCTAATTTCCATTTCCGTGTGTCACGGTTTACATTCAGTGCACTATAAAGTGTGCACTATTGTATGTCAATCCAATCTTTATCCTGACTTGCAGTGCACAGTATCTGGTAAAATGTTTTACATTCACTGAATACTAAGAGCATTCTTATGTCACATCAACATCCTTAACACCCTCACTGCTGTGGTTCCCATGATCCTCTCTGCTTCACAAAACACAATGTTCATTATAGTTCTGCATTCTGAGTTGCTGATAACATGATGTCATTGATTCTGCACCATATCTATATATATCACGTGTCATGTTGGACGTTTTAAGGTAAATATATTTGTGAGTTGGAAGTAGGAAGAAGAACCGTTGATCATGATGCTGTGCCAAAATTTAGATCATGACACATTAACCTGCAATACCATATATTACCAATACCTAACGTGATGCAGAGAACTGAATCATATCTTGATCAACTTCAAACAAAATGAACCTTGTTACTGTGTGATTGAAATAAAGAAGTTTGTACACTGTCCATTCACAGGCCATCAAACACGTACGAGTGGCTCATTTCACAACGGTGTGTGTATGTGGGTTTGTGTGGGCTGAGCAACACAAAGCAGGCGAGTGAGACGACGGCTAACCAGGTGGCGATTACTCTGGCCTGGCGATTGCTGTGCTGTGTCCAGGTCACTCTGGCATCAACTGCTTCTGTCTGGGGCCGACTGATGCTCTGGTGCAAAGCTCCATTAATAAGCCTGGATGAAAAGGGACTTGACTGAGAGGGGATGGAGAAGGGGGCTGGGCCTTGTCAACAACGCCCAAAGCCTCCCGATCTGCCTGATCCTGTCTCTCACGAATCACACCCTCCCGTTCTGTCAGTCACCCCCGTTGGCTCAGTCTCTAGACTGGTAGAAGAGTATGTACCCTGACTCCGAGTTTTTGGAGATGTCAGATGTCAGACCGTAGAATTCTTCGATCGCTTGGGCATCTATTTTCTGAGGGGAAAAAGAAATACAAAACTAGAGGTTTTCTGAAAACTAGAAAGAAGAACCATATGCGTTAAGTGTAAAGCATGTAATTTCTGAGCAAAACAAAATGAAATTGATGTTTGTTTGAGCAGCCTGACATAACGCTGGCTCAACCAATGACGTGAAATTGATGCAGAACTACACGTTTGACATAATGTGTGTTTGAAAACAGACAATATTTTGTAAGTATTACGAAAAACAGGAAAAGCTTTTATAAAAAGGAAAAAGAAAAGCAATACAGAAAGTGATTATTAATCACCATTAAAAGCAACCATGTGTACTGTAAGTCAGCTGTATACACTACATCTTGGGAGCAAGGAATTATTTTCCCTGCAAACCTCAAGAATCTTTAGTAGTGCTATAGAATATACAAACTGACTAGACGTGAATGTTTTAACTGTGGAAATTTCCTTCAACTGTCAGCTGTCCTTTACCTCTCTTTCCAGATGGGGAAGACATTGGGTAATGGAAAAAACTGATAATGCACACCTCACTTGCATGTAACTGTGCTGGAGGTACTGCTGTGGTGGAGGTACTGCTCCACCAACCCACTGCCACCATTTAACACCCAGTTATACAGAATGACTCACTCAGTTCTTGATCATTAGAACTGATTGCTCCAGACTCCAGAAAAGCCTCCAGACTGCAAGGCTTTCCAGACCCGTTTGTTGTGTTTATTGTAAAAACACCGGAAGGTTTGTTTTCACAACATCTGAACTTGCAGGTAAATATTTGTCTGGGTTACTGTGTAGCAGAGTGGACATAACATCTGTGCGCCAAAACATAACTTCATACTACAAATGGACAAGCATTGGTAGTGGAAAACAAATGTAGATGCTTCCTCAATTATTCACAGGTATGCTTTTAGATTTGTTAAAACAAATCTCAGACTAAACATTCAAGAGCCTAGACCTCCTAAGGAGTTAATGGAAAGGTGGTGCTGGGTATACAATATGTATAGTGCTCTTAGCAGTACATGTTGCCTTAAAATAACAAGACACAAATTCTATTCCAGAGTGTCGTTTTTAAAACCTTCAAATTTCAAGTGAAGTTTGCCCAATTAATGCAGAAATCTTGGATCTCGGTCTCACCAATTCTTCAGTATTTCTAGAACAGTTTACATCATTCAGAGAAAATATTTGGGTCAATGTGAAGACGATTCCAGGCAGGCACTTGAGGCAGCTGCACAAGCTCTAAAATACCTGACAGGCAGGGCTGACAGATGTGCTACTGTGAAGTGCTGAACTTTCAGATGCCCTGATCATTGTTAACAACGAGACAGTCAGTAGACACCACACAAAATTAAAAATGCACGGAACTGTAACCACAGCCGAAAAAACATATCATGTTTCCTGAAGTGAAACTGCTTAAAATTACCTTGGGTAATTTTAGAACTTTTAGTTCTACATTACTCTCTTTATAGAAATGAACGCTGAAGAATTATTTCAGGTTAAATACAACTTAAGCCCTACTGACATCGCCATTGCACTCAGTTTTTGTTTTACAAACAAGAAAAAAACATGTGCACATGAATGCACTTACAACGGAGGTCTCGTGGGTTTAAAAACAACTATTTAATTTAGATGTTTAGGATGCACAACTTTCATTTCACTATCACGTAAAGCAGCGTTGAGACGATATGTATTTTGAAAAGTGAAGTGAATTAATGTGAAATGAACTGAAACTGAAGAATCTGATCTGTAAAAACTGTGGTCAGACTGCTTTTCTAGGCAGCCCGACTTCTGCGTGTGCTTTATTCCTCTGGGTGGGGTTTTGCCTTAAAAACTGATTTAAAAAAGATGTGTGAATACCATGTCAATGTCATCAGATTTATGAGCTTTACTTGGCCATGGCACAATGATCTGAATCCAGACTCAATTTTTTGACTCATTGATTCATATCTGATTTTTGTACAAAGCAGCAAATGACATTCTTACTCACCTCTACAATGTCATCATCAAACAGAAGCCAGAAGCCATGGCTCTTCACTATAGTGATATAATGACCTCGATTTGGACCACTGCAAAAGACAAATCAGACCAATGATATATAATATTATATTAAGGACTAAAACAAAGTAAAGTAGAATATATAAATGCAACTGATGAATGCAATCCAGAGAACCATGAGCAGAAGAGGAGATTCCCCCATGAAGAGATCAGGGGTAGTCTGGACTATAGAGCCATGTGACTAGTGTATTTGTTTAGTGTATCTGCATTTGTAGTCTCAGACAGGCTTTTTGTGTCTCTTAAGTGAGCCAAAGTGTTTTAAACATCAGCAACATTAAACATTAGGCTGTGCTCTTCGGTTAATGTAAAACCCTCTCAACCCACTCAACATAAACAGTGAAAGCATGGCTAAAATGACTAATGCTCTTGTCTGTGTTATGTTATTTGGAACTCTACCTTCCACAGTGAACCACTACTGCCACCAGGTCGTACAATCGGTCAGGGTTGGTGGCATCTCCAGACGTGTTAAAGAGCCTGAGCTCCAGAGGGAAGACCACACGGTAAGAGAGCTTTGTGTAGCGATGAAGCTGGTCCATATACTTAAAGCGCTTTAGGTGCAGGGCAAGGATCATGGGTAATTTTTTCACCCGCATCCTGTCAGGAAGAAAACAAAAGTGATGATTGATCACAGTTTGAAATTTCACCTCCAGTTTCTGGCTGCTCTAATTTGCCAACTTCCTGTGTTACTGTGACAGTAAAATACACCGGGATAAATGTTCTCTTCAGGTGCACAGAACCCACAGGCTGATGCAATGAAGAACAATAACGCTGATTTTAAATGCGGTAAGGAAGGATGAAAATGCTATGTGGAGAGGTAAGGGGATGATCTGTAACAGGGGTGCCCAAACCTATTCCTGGAGGGCCATCGTCCTGCAGAGTTTAGCTCTAACCCTAATCAAACACATGCAAACCAGCTAATTAAGATCTCACTAGGCAAATTAGAAACTTCCAGGTCAGTGTGTTGAGGCAGGTTGGAGCTAAACTCTGCAGGACACTGGCCCTCTGGGAGCAGGATTAGACACACCTGGTCTATAGTTTGGCACTATATATGTTTGGATCAATCTGGTTGATCGGAGTAAAAACAACATAACAAATGCTTTAGCAATAAAATATCTGCGAGTCATGTTAGTCGTCTTGCAACTACATACCTTTTCTGAGCCTCCTGTTTACTTCTGCATTGTTCACAGTAGTACTTGTATTCACTACATAAGGTCTCTGTGTTGCTGAAACCCCTAACAATGCAGAGGGAATGTGTGTTAAACTTGCACAAACGTTAATGAACATTCAACAGAATAACCATCAACTAGACAGTTTGATGTTGTTGCTGTTATTTGTAAGGTTTGAAGCTTTACCTAAGACAGTGTGTGATGGAGGTATTCTGCTCCACGTCCACTGAGAGATCCAAGAAGTCCTCGTCTTTACTGCTCACCTACAGGCAGGAGAGAAAGGCATTATCAGTCATTCTTAATACATTATTACAGTAATATGTGTGTCTTAAAGCCCTTTTATGATGTTATCCTAAAAAAAACAGTAAGTATAAAAACCCACTAGTTCTTTCCTAAACACTTGCTTATCACTATGAATTGACCTGCTTCATGAGGTCATCGTGTGCAGCGTGAACATCTAATGCAAAAATGTTTTTTTGGTGTTAAAGGTCCCTCTAGCTGCCTTTATACTTTACCTGATTTTAGAGTTACCCACATATTTTACAATCTAAACATTTAATAGCTTTATTTGTGCTATTTTTGACTGCTTTAAACTGTCCTTCCTCTCATGCCTGCACACTTTCCCACATTTAGATGAATCAAGGCCAAACAGCCAATCACATGGTCACAATACCTCACTGATCCCCACATCTCATTAAGACAAGCCGTCACTTCACCTCCTCTGACTCACCGCTTCACAGTTCAGGCATCGTGTCTCATTGGTCAGTGTGCCTTGGAAGATCTCATGCACCCATGTATGCTGGGTCTTCTCCTCCGTTTCTCCCTCTCCCGTGCTGCTGCTGCTTCCTCCTCCACCTCCTCCTCCTCCACCGTTCTGAACTACCTTGCCATTCTGCTGTCTCTCCTGGCTTTTCTCCTCCTGCAAGAGGTCCGCGATGGTGTTGAGCAAGTAGTTGAGGAACTCGTGGGCATCCTGCTGCATGTAGTTGTCAAACAATTCTGTAGAACAAAATGTTTAAAACATTAGGTTGTTAATCATTTCCTCCATATAAGAGAGAGAGAGACAGAGAGAGAGAGAGAGATTGTATATGATTGATGTATTTTAAAAACTGTGTGTGTGCTTGAATTTCAAATACAGTGTTTTTCGCACTACTATTCCAATTCACATACAAATGACTTTTAAAACCAGTTATAAACTAAAACTGTTATCATAACCACGTTATTATTGTATTGTATTATTGTAGCACCATGGCTCCTCTTACCATTCTCCTTTCTCAATCTGGAGATGAACTTCTTTGGTGGAATGACTCCCACTTTCTTCTTCTGAGTTGCAATGCTGTTGAACAGGTCAGCCAGGCAGGTGAGCAGGCTCTCTTTACGACGGGGCTGAACCTTATACGCCAGCACTTTCTCCCGGAATGGCCGACAGAAGTACAGTGCCTGCAGCACTGAGTTGCAGTAGCAGGTGTTGCCAAACTGAGTGACCAGATTCCGGACAAAGAACACATGAGAAACAACATACAGTACGTGTCACGTACATGCGCATGTTTATGCGTCATACCTGCAATTATTGGTCCAGAGATCGTAAGCAATACTGTTGGCCATATGGAGAGGTTCTAATCATTTTGTTGCCTTTTATACATGCTGGCCAAATTTACCATTAGTTACAGTGCAGATGCATTACATTGCAAAGATTTTACAGATGGTTTAAAACGTGAAAGTGATATGGCAAAGTCATCTTCTATTTATAGCATATTCATTGACGTAGGGATTAACGTAAACTTACATTGACCAGCCCGAAGTAGTGTTCATTAACAGGGAACTGTTCCGGTCCAATCTCCTTTTCCAAAGCAGAGGCATTGGCGCCCTACAGAGAACAGCCGTAAGATTTATCTTTCCTCTCAGCAATAAAACAACCCAAGTGACCAGGAACACCCTAAACCTTTTTGAGACTAACAGGAACATCCTGTTTGTGGAGTGCGATGCCAGGGAAGGCATTAACAGGATGCTGTTACCAGGCAAGTGCACCCACTAAATTTCGGCAGGGGGGAATATGAATGGCAGAGATGCTATAAGTATCTGTATCTCAGAGTGCAGCTTCTGAGCTGTCAAACGCTAAAAGGCCTGTGAGACATGGAGCTGTGTGTCTGCAAACTGTGTCCGAGAGGATGTAGAATCACAGATCTGATTCATCACAGCTTAAGTCATATGTGTGATCTCACTTACATTAGGGGTCCTAATATACTGCGTACCTACAGAGAATAGGTGGGGTTGGGGTGGGTTTAGGATGGGGGATAGGGTCAAGAGTGTCATTAAATACAACTATTTTAAACCAGTATGTAAATACTTGAAATATAAGTACAATTTAACAACACATGTGTACAATGTATACATTTTTATCTTATATAAATACACAGTTCATAAGTATAAGTAGTTAAAACATCCAATAAAGGGGGACCTACACATATACATATACACAAAATGTGTTAATGTTGTTCTTAAGGCAAAACATACACATCAATTGTCTTGCATAACACTTACATACTGGACAGAACTGGCACTCGTGGATGGCTAAAAAAACTCAACAAAAAATCTCAATAACTGATGGGACAGCTCTGCGGTAACAACGGAAGTTGCCACTTAACCTACGTCTGCTATTTGAAACCGTTATTGATTGATATGAATGAATATTAAAGGTCCCTACTAGAGTTACCCAAAACTAAGAAAATGTATTAACATTTAAAACACAATGTGCATTAGAATAACCTAAGCGACAAGCCACTGTCTAATCATTCCGCTTTCTAAATTTACAGCCAAATACCCTTTTAGCACTAACAAGACATTAAGCTAACTGAATCAGCTTTCAGTTGTGTCCCTCGAACAACATTTACAACGTAAAAACACAACAACAGCAGTGCAGCTGTAGTCTCGTGTATGACCTCTCCTGGTTTACCCCTGTTCTGCCATGATCTTAACGAAACACTGATTAAATTATAGAAGTGTCTACTCTAGGCAACTAACAATATAGCTTGCAAACCAGCCTGAGATCCGCCCGGCTAATCAAACATGGACATTATGTGTTCCGCTCGCTAATACGCTAGGCTACCCATTTGACCCTTGACCAGAATAGTAAATTATAAGACACAAAATGCTTTAAAGTCAGTTTAACGACATGTCCAAACTTCTACTGCGTCTACCAACACAGACATGAGGTGCGTAAACTTTCTGTGGTTGTGCTGCCATATAATGCCATGGTTGTTTATCTGTTCGCCGTTGAGCTAGCCCGGTTAGCAGGCTAATCCAAACACAGGTTAGACAGTGGACGGGACAACGTTCACTGATGCGATTTAAACCTTACCATCGTACAAATCGAGGCGATCTTTCGGACTGTCATCAGTATTTCCATCCGTCTGCCGCCATATTGGACCGAACCCCTATTTAAAACTGTGACAGCCGCACAGGCTGAAGTTCCGGTGAATCCTTCAGTCGGTCCAGCTCGTAGCGGAATGAGGGAGTGTCGCCTCGCTCAGCATAGCAGCTGCGCAATACGCGCAGGTCATGCTCGAAACGTACTACGGCGACGGCTTAGTTGTGAATATTAATTAGGCCACAGTGACGTTGCCTGGTAACCTTCCTGAAGCGTCTGTGGGAGCGTCCTTCACGTAGGGTATTTAATATTCATTAACCAGTCCTTCAGCATAGTAGGATTCTTGTGTTATCATACCCTCTGTGTTTTTTTTGTACTGATCCTTTAACAAATCGTGTGTACACTCCGTTCGCCCAATGTTGCTTTTGATCAACGTATATGGTTTGTAGATCAGCAGGAGAGAGGAAAGGGAGGAGAAGACGACGATTAGACGACCTTAAAAGCTGCACGGTCGCTCGGATATTTCCATGCTGTCTTTACAGAAGCACTCAAACACTGCGGTCAGGCCAGCCGCCAAGCGGAAAAGCACGTTCAATCTAGCCGCCACGTTATTTCTAAAATGCGTATTACGGTGAAATCGTCAGAGAACTGATCTGAATGCAAGTGCAGGTCTAGCAAACACGATTTACCCCCACCATAGCTCTCGATGATATATAAAACAATGATATATTTAGTATAAATATATATAGTATAGTATATATATAGTATATATTTATGTGTGTGTTTATATATATAGAGAGAGAGAGAGAGAGACCTATGGTTTGCGAGACCAGCACTTGCATTCAGATCAGTTCTCTGACGATTTTACCGTAATACGCAGTTTATGCGCGACCGTCGCGGCTAGATTGACTGTGCTTTCCCACTTGGCAAACAAACTTGGCTTTGTTTGTGCCATAACCAAAAAGTTTAGGGTGATAGATAAATATATAATATATAAGTGTATAGAACGATTTTGTATTATACACAGTCATCGCTAGTGCCCAGAGTGCCCAATAAATATTATAATCAGCCTAAAACGTGTATTTTACCTTAATAGTACGTTCATTAATTACACTGTAAAATAATATACACATTTTGTTATACGTCGTATAGCGATCATACATAAGATATACAATGATATGCAAATGAATTAATATGGGCCAGAGTTTGTGCCTCTTTATTCACGCCCCTCTTAAGCTTGTCCCGTTGCTTTTCGCTGAAGGCGCAGTCGAAGGCTGTGGAAAGCTGCTTGGTGATCGGGGGACAGCGGGTTTTAAGTTGATCACAAATCGAGGTTACTCCATCAGAAGGCTGTTACATGCAGAAGTAACATTTATGTCGCGTCGAAGTGTTTGCCAGGGTGCGCGGGATGCTGGTATATGAAGTTGTTTCATGCGGAGATAACAGATGCAATGCCTCGCTATGATCATTGAAGACGTACTTTATGAGGAGGACACGTAACGTTTGGAGATCATAATGAATTAAAGAAAAAAACATGCATTTCCAGGCAGAATAAAAAGAAGCACAGCGTTCTAAATGCGTCTTCTTACCGAGCAGACAAGAACAATGAGCAGTGGTTCTAGCAACTTTCTGCTAGTTCCTATACCGGAGTACCCTGTTCTAGACTGCGTGCCAAACAAAACTGTTAAAATAGTGGTTCTCGGAGCAAACCGTGTAGGGAAAACAGGTAAATGTATTAAATTATATTTGTTTGAATATTTTAACATGTTAATTAGGTGTTAAAAATTCAAATATGACATGGTCCTACTCTTATGCATAATGAATGCTGTTTCAACTATATGCAATTTAGAAATAAGTCAGCATAACGACATATATTTATCTAAGTCTCTTTGGGATAATAAAGCTATTATAATACCAGGGTTCGACATGCACTGAGACAAAGCTTACTTGTGCAAAAGCGATGTGACAATGCTTAACATGCTAAATTCCGCTTTGCTTTGAATTTTCAGCTCTGATTGTAAGATTTCTTACTAAGAGATTCATAGGAGACTATGAAGCCAACACAGGTAAACATATTTATCGCCAAACAACCCTGTTTTACTGAGAGCTATGCGTCATTTCTGAAGATAACATTTTCAAAATTGAAACTTAATTCCTAGGAGCCTTGTATTCAAGGAAGATTAATTTGGATGGGGAGCAAGTTTCTTTACAAGTGCAGGATACTCCATGTGTCTCATTGCAGGTATCTCCAAACCATTTTACCATTGCTTACTTTTATCTTTCAGCTGAAGTTCAGTGTAACTTTATTTAGATCAGTCAGCCATTGCCTTGGGATTTCTGCATGTTTTAGATGAGCTGTACTTCAAACATTTGGCCTGTAAACAAAATATGCAGGGCAGGAGATAAAAAGGGTGTGTTCAGCCATAAGCTCATTAGCCTGCCTTACGTGTACTGAAGAGCTGGTCCAACGGTCTCTTCAACTACTAGAGTCACCCTGTTAGTCCCATCGCCGTTTAAATAATTACAGTACATAATGTAATAATTTAAATACTTTTTTGGATCTTTGCTTCCAGGATGAGGGAAATGCAGAGGGTCTTTATTGTCAGGAGCAGATCAACCGGTCTATTTACTGGGCAGATGGTTATGTGCTCGTCTTCTCAATCACTGACCTCAACAGCTACCGCACCATCCAGCCACTTTACCAACATGTGCGCCGAATCCACCCCAGTGGCAACATCCCCGTCATCATTGTGGGAAACAAGAGTGACTTGCTGCGTGCCCGCCAGGTCCCGACTCACGAGGGCAAAGCGCTGGCTGATGAATTGGGAGGGCCCTACTTTGAGGCTTCGGCCAGGGAGAACCACGAGAGTGTTCAGGCTGCTTTCCTACATCTGTGTCAGGAGGTGAGCCGAGCGCTGGGAGGAGGTAATGGGGAGAAGAGGAAAGGAGGGCTACACCTCGCCAGGCCCAAGAGCCCAAACATGCAAGAACTGAAGAGAAGGTTCCGGCAAGTGCTGTCATCCAAGGTGAAGTCAGCAACTGCACTGTGAATTACATGTGGTTGCAGAGATGGGTTTTAAGATAGCAAAACACAAGGCAAAAACATTGAAACCCTCCAGCTGCAAGTGCTCAAACAAAACGCATGGTGAGATGGCCTACCTCTAAACTGTGACATGGGACTTCCAGAACTACCATAAGGCCTGTTTATAATTATTTGTTTCAGCTGCTATAATTCATGCAGTTTTTTCCATTTTTTCCAGGATTTTGTTTTTGTGGCAGGATTTTCTCAGTGGCATGACTTTATAATGACGCAAGAGTGAGAATCTGAAGATGTATTAGCTCACTGTATTAGTAACATGTGAAACGAGGATAAACAGAATTTATCTCTGACTAAGGCAGATATATTAAAAGTAAAAAAATAAAACAAACATACTGTAGGGCCATTTATTTGTCACTATATATATGACTACAAAAATCTTCTCATGTGACTTGAATTTTTAAAATGTTACTCCCACTATTCTTGATAATGAGACATGATCCAGATATGTTGTTTTATAATCATATTTCGAGGAAGAGGTTCTTGACTGGTGGTTCCCATGACATTTGACCTACTGATTCTGTGTCAAAGAGTTTGCTGTGAAGGTTTTCAGAGGGTCTCCTTCGCCTGTTCCTTCCAGATGTCCCTTTCACCCACTCGAATTGACGTTTGTTTATCTTGCAGCACAGATAAAGCTGCATTGCTCTTAAGCAGGTCTGGGGATTCCTGAACTATTGGTCATGCACTCCGTGAGTTAGTGCAAGAAGGCATTGACCTCTAACCTTTCACTTGTGGTATATAACTTTTCCTTCTCTGTGCCCAATGGCCTAATGAAAAGCAGATTGAATAAGAATGTGACCAGCTTTTTCCACTCTTAAAAAGTGACAGTATATGTTATAGTTAATTTTTATACTTTGACAAAGTAAAAGACAGTTTTGTGGTAAGATTTATATGCTGTTCTGGTTTCTTAATAAGTCTGACTTGGTATGTCTTCTATTTTTTTATTGTCTCTGTTTACTTTACATAAACCCACAAACTTATACGAATTTTAAGACTTTCTTGTGTCAACATCTCACTGATTTCAACTGAAATTTCCTCATACCATTCTCAAATATTACACTAGAGAATGTTAACTATAAATGACTCCATTCTCAGAACATGCTGACCTGTTGCCATTCTTAGACGTTCCCAAAACCATTAGCCTAACTCTTTTTGAAGCTATTGTTAACCATTTGTTTCTTCACTTTCTTGTCACACCCAAATTTTGCAAATCTAAATCAGCTGTTGTTGTTGTAACAATTTTAGGTTGATTAAGTTAAATCGCTTCCCTAACGTTTTCATTAAATAACCAAAATGTTAAAAATGTCATTTTGAATGTTACGTCGATTTTAGACCCTCTGTTACTGTTATTGTTTGGTCATAAGAATGTTATTCAAACATTTTTTAATGCTGTAACTTCTAACGTTCTAACATTTAATATATGATATATAAAATTAAAATGTTCTACTAACCGTACTACAAGAATGTGTTTTGATAACTTTGAGAGAACTGACACAGAACAGTAGCCAATGTTCTGACAATGTTCCCTGTGAGCTGAATAGCCGTTTCCACATTTAAAGTAGTTTTACTTTATTCTTTGTGGAAAAGTATAGATCATTAGTTCGCATGTTCATCATGGGAACAGGGTGACTTGGGTCTTGGCGGTGAATGTGTTTGTTACATGATTGTTTATTTTAAAACATCTGACCAATATTTATGTGTGCAAGTTCCTGCTATCTGCCCTGACCCAAACATTGGAATACAGTTCTAGCACTCAACAGATCTTTTATTAGACCTTTTATACAGATCTCAAATTCGATTCAAGTGTGAATCTGTGGCTCCTACACACCAGTTCGCACAACACTGATTTAATAAACCATCTCTCTGACATGATGATTATTAATGACTTCCTGCGCTTCCAACTAACTAACGCAACACAGCCGTTATCCTCTTACTCATCATGACTATAAATTCACGTTTGTCCTTATCAACAGAAATATTGTTTATTCGGGAACGCTGATCAAGGAAGTCTGAATTCTCAGCAGAGTGAGAATATCAGAGAAACAGCTGTGATGTGAAAGGTTCTAAGACTTACTAAGATTTTTCTCCTTATGAGTTCATTGCGTTATCACAGCCACAGGAAAACATGACCAAGACAATTCCCGGAGGAAGACTGGGGGAGGAACAAGGGAATGAGAAAGACGGAACAAAAAAAACGGGAAGTGGGCAGAGAGTTAGAGGGAGGAAGAACAGAAGAGATATTGAGGAAAAACGTTCATTCCGTTTAGAGAAGAAATAGAAGGAAAAAG
>JAZGTJ010011102.1:0-17312 GCA_036877575.1 Botia almorhae
TTTGATTCCCATAACGTTCTGGCAACGTTAGTTTTTGCTACCGAAACAACTCACGAGAACAAATTAAACATTGTTTATGTTATCGGGCATGTTATTTAAACATATTTTAAATACCTTTCGGAGAGCAAAGACTCTCAGGAACGAGGTGGATCATATGCTGATCTGATGAGCGGATGTGTGTACACAGGGCACACATGGGATACAGTTCTTGCTGCTAAACATCTTGCTCATATGGCATCCCATATGGAGCAAACGCCATGTCAGGATAAAGCTTATTAAATATTACAAGCTGCTGCTTTGTAAGGCCCAGCTGCCCCGACTGCTTTAATGTGTCCCTGCCATTTTCTTTCACTATCTATTAACTATTTATCAACATCAAACTGGGCATTATTTTGGTGACTTGGGTATTAAAATATCTCAGGCAGCATGTGCAGGTAAATCAGGCCATTATCAGATTCGTAATTAATTTCGCCCCGTTCCTCTTTTAAGCACGTGTCTTTGAGCGAATCATATGCAGTTGTCATGGTGAAGGACGTGGTTGTTGAAGATCACTGGATATTTACCCCATCCACAGCTGTGATGGTAAAGTCATAGTTGACTGGACCCTGGTCACGATCCAAGCCGGTGGTAGTACAAATCTGCCCGTTGTCTTTGCCAACAGTGAACTGAGACGGGGTGACACTGCCTGGACCAGAGCCCAGAGAGTAAGAGACGGAGCCAAAAGACCCACCATCCGCATCAGTGGCTGTCACCTGGAAGATGAGAAAACAGATCAGACAAACTGAACTTCAGCCGAATGTCCCGCAAAGCTTAGCAAATACATGAGACTTTTAATCTTGGGGACTAAACTTGTGTCTTGTTTAATGAGACCTGTGATAGTTTCATTAATGGATAAACAACAGCAGAGGTGGTGTTTGTACTGGCCTAACACACTGAACTGGACCCTGGATGGGGCATTTAGTACACACAGCATCGTTTTTGTCTCAAAGGCTTTTGCATTTAATAGTGCTGGAGCCACTTTTTTGTTTGCTGGAGCTGTTTTAGAAGCAAGTTTTCTCATACTGCATTTTTTCCATATATTCCAATAAGACTCATTCCTCATACAAATAAACCGGTGACTCCACTGAGTAAACCGCATGTCATTGATCTGACTAGGGTCAAAGCCCTCCTCAGACTCGAACCCTGCAGCACATAGTACAGTATGGTGGCAAGCAGAGATCATGTGGAGACTACTGCTGCTTCGATCACAAGTTTAGATCGTACGGGCCAAGTGAAGAGAAGCTACTGGCAGCTAGAAAACAGCAGAGTTCACTTACAGTATTTTACTGTATATGAGATGAACCAGTCCCAGTCACTGTAAAACCACATCTGTCACAAAACAGCATGACACATTGTGACTTTGTTCCCAATAATTCCATTTCTGTGACTTAATGCACAGATTATTCCATTAATGTGTTGCCACATATAGAGTTTTGCAGCAAAACCTTCTCAGAGACCCCAGATAAACTTCTGACGGTACGTTTTCCGTTAAAAGTCACGCAGGTCGTGACAGACGTTTGCTTCAGCCGACGGTTTGTGTGTGTTTGATTTGAATTCCATTTGAACCATTACATCGCAGTTTCCTAATAAAGTCACTGGCCAAATGCCGTGCAACTGCTTTATTTACTCACCAAAGTCGGTGTTGACTCGGGTTTGGCACCGAGCGAGTGCTAAATTTGGTTCCTGGACAAAGGCGATGACTTTCTATGCACAGAACGCAATAGAACGCAATTCTCTACACATTTAAAAAGAAAAATGACCTTTTATTCATCTCTTCACAGCTTTTTATTCATCACATAGGAAGAAAAAGGCTCAGAATGGCTGACATTTACTAACGGCTATGACAACATAACACCTCGGCCATGAGCCGTCTGGATTGGATGACTGCTGTGACTGCGCAGACAGACTCTAATGACACGGACACAAGGTCCTTTGAGCTGGAGATCCTGTCAGAAGCCACAGAGGAAAGACAATCTTCTCGACTCACAGCAGAGACCCAGCTACAGGGAACGTTCTCTCAACATTGTTCTCTAAAATGTTCTTGCATTAACGTTAGTAGAACTTTATACATTATATATCACACATATCAAAAACTTTATTCTTAAGTAGTTAGTGGAAGAATTACTGAATTAAAATATGTTGGAATAACGGTTCTATAACCAAGCAATAAAAAAAAATGATGTTTTAAATGTTCATAGCACTTTCAAAGTAACATGTTTTTGTTACTAAATGGAAATGTTAGGAAAACGTTCTTACAACCTCAAATTGTTAGCCGGGGAGATGTTCCACCTTTGAACTATCCATCCCATTAAGCAGAATCGTGATATTTTATAACCAGCAGTGGGGGCATGAAATTTATAAACACTACACTACCTAATGTATCTTTATTCCCCTCACGCCAGCGTGACAGAAGTTGGATGCCTGAGGCCTGGACAGTGAGAGCCTGAGGTAACAACCATGGAGGAGCTGAACAGTAGTTTGACCAAGGATCTGCTTCATGGATAAAGCCATTTTCCATGAAGAACTGGCGCGAGCAGAAAGACTGGGAAATGTCCAGAGGACTTGTGGGTCTCAATATAGTCCAACTTCAGCGTTCCAGAGCGGCACTGCAAGATAAACGTTTCCTCTCGGCCACAGAACTGTTCGAAGCAGTTACTGAATGTAAGATATATGAAAAGAGGAAACGTTTCGGTCACAATAAGAAATTATATATTTATTATTGTACTCCGCAAGCCATCTCTACAACATCTGTCAGACTGGAACGCACAGGACATGATTATAATAGGACAGTGGGGGAAAAATGGGCCAAATGGCACTTCAATACTGCGAAGGTACGAGACTAAAACCAGAAGAGCATTGAGTTTCTTTTTCCATCTCTCCAGAAAAACCTAAATGTAGAGGCTTCTAGAAGTGGGGAGAAACCCAAGCTCATCATTTCTAAAGTGTGTGTGAATAGGCGGTGAAATGAGGGTAATCATGTTGACTGATTTTCTTTTCAGCAGTTTGTGGGTCCTGAAGGGGCATCACACGCACACTCACACACAAGCTGAGGGATTTGGAGATGTACTGTTTAAGTGGAGGCTTGCCCTGCCAGTACAATAATGGTTCATAAGGAGTTTAGTTGGATCTCAATCCTGACTGGACTGTAAGTGGGTCACAGTGTGCTTGGACTGCAGTCGTTCTGCTTTCTCGACATTTCACCTAAATCTTCTGTGCTTCACCTCGCCAGAACTCATGAAAACACACAAACTCAAACACACCAATAGCTTAAATCACGAGCCCACTGACCCCAAAAACAACCTGTTCTCATGGTCAACTACCTTAATTTAAAAAATAAACAACTTTATTAATTATATAACAGTTAATGTAAATTAAAGTTCTAGTTTAGGCTCTACAATCTGAAGAGGTTTTCAAAGTGAGGTCATTTCTGTGCAGAGAAAATGAGACAAGAGTGAGAATACTGGAACTTTCTTGTCTTTTCCTCTCAATGTGTGACAGATGCAAGCCGCCCTCAGTACACCAAGCAAGACACTGGCTAGATGAACTGTCGCTACAGAACAAGCCAAAGGGATCCAGCACAACCCTGTGGAGTATGCGTGGTTGACCCACCATTTCCCTCGACTCATTCTTTGAGAAAAGAAACATTCTAGTAATACAAGATTCATTTGGAGAAAGAATAAGACTGTCCAGTTCTTGTTAGTTTTTGTAAATGCACTGGATTTGGTTTCACTGCACTGGATTTGGTTTCACTGCACAGGATTTTCTCAAGGCTACGCAGCTCATTTAGTGGCTAACGTAAAACTGTGAGATATGACTGAGGCCAAGAGCCGCCGCTGAATACGCCTTTGCTCGTTGACCACCTTGGAATAAAAACGTCAAAATCTTCTTGTCTGCAAAACGTCAGTCAGCAAACCACTAACTGAAGGTCACGTGAAGTTTTTTACTTGCTGACAAAATGTTCAGTTTCAAACCACGAAACGTGATCATAATAATCATAAAAATGGGAGTTGAAAAAACAAACGATCAGATATAAAGATCGGATATATTGCCTACAATCATATACTGTTGGAACTTCATGGAGTTTGGACCAACTGCAGCATGTGATCACTTGTAAAGTTAAGCCGAATGTCTCGCCGTCTCTGCTGACACTGACAGAGTTTCGACTGGAAACAATGGTGATTTTCATTTAAACGTTACACAAATAGGAACCGTGGTTTAGTGGGGAAACTATAAAAGGATAAAACACAACAACACAAGGGCTGATCCAAAAATATAACAAAACACACATAAAAGGGCTATTAAAGAAGTTCATACTATGAACTGTAATTTAGGGGCATGCAAAACATGATATAATATAGCAGAACCAAAGTAGTTTTTACTGAAGAAAACAAAAACAGTACAACAAACGCTAATGCTATAAAAACATTTTAAATTACCTGATAACATAATTGAACTTGACTTGAAACATGAATAAATAACAACAACAGAATTACATTAGAGAACGTTAGAGAAACCTTTAACATGCAAGCAAGAAAGCTGGCAAACAAAAACAGGCGTATGTTTACTGACTAGCATGAAACATACCAGCTAACAGTAAAGCTACTGTACACCTTTATAACACGTTGATTATACTGCACAATACTGTAAGTACAGTTGAATATTGATTAAGGGTTAAAATGACTTCTCTCAGGTAGCGGTAAATTAAAAAAAAAGGAAATAATTTACCAGTTTGAATCATTGGTCAAAGTTGTTCCAGAAGTCCATGCGCAAGATTTGACATTTGTAGTAAAACCAATATTTTGTTGACACTATTTAACAAACAGGAAACAGGTCGAATCAAACTATGAAAAAATAGGTAACGTTTCAAAATGAAAGACATGAGCAACACGTTACAATAAGTTATGCAACATAATCTACTAAAGCAATATTCTGGTGTGTGAAAATAACACAGATTTTTGACAGATTTGACAGATATTTGACAAAATTTATAGTGCTTTTGGAAATCCTCAGTTCACAAATGATGAATAAATAATGACAGAAATGACAGATTTCTTTAAGAACAAAGTAATGCCACTGGTTCAAAACTATTTAGATAAAGAATACGACTTCTTTACAGAATTTATACAAATACAATATTTTCCGTAAAACAAACTGTACATCGACAGTCTCTTATAAGCCACAATATGGCTTTCATATTTTGAATCTGGTGCTGCAGTTCATTCTAGTGCACAGAAGGTCAGATAAGAGATCAAACAGAAAACAGCACATTCTTGTCATAGAAGGATTCTTACAGATAAAGCACAAGCGCGCCACAGACACGCTACACTCCCAATACAGCATGTAATATCAGCCATCATTCACGTCACATGACTGCAGACAGACAGAAACAGCTCACTGATGGACGATTTGCAAACCGGCAGGACACACGATAACAGACTGGCGGAAAAAACACAAACATGAAAAGATCCGCATGAAAATAAAGTCTTAAAGACGGATGGAGGTCTAAAGGGACGCGCGTGACTGAAAGTGTTGAAAAGAGAAAGAAACGCGAGGACGTTTGTATATAGACATATATAAATATATATTTAAAGATATACCATGAGTTGTAACAGCTGTTTATTGAGCTCTCTCGCTCGCTCTCTCTTGGCATGACTTCACAGACCTGTGGAGTTGAGGGAGATGAGGTGTGGGGGGGTAAGATGCCTCCTACTATTATTTGGCCTCTTGACCGACCGCTGGAGCGAAAGCTACAAATCTCTGAGTGTCACAACAGCTACACAGATGAAACATCTGAGATGTAGCGTGTCTTACAGACTGAAGACTTCACATACAATGGAAAATCCCCCCGTGTCTCTCTGGTTTCATTAGTGTTCATGTTTTCTATTTAATTGTATATTTAGTTCATTCATTTATGTATTTTTTAATTAACGTACTGGCCAACAGTGTATACCGAAGTCTATGACGTGACATTTACCTTCTTTATTTATTTACCTTATTTAGATCTTACGTTCATTTGTCACTTATATTATTTAGTTCAGCCGTACGGTTTTCGCTGGTATTTTTCAGCACTAGCATCTAAAAAATAACCCAATCGCATTTTCAAAAATGCGACCTCTTTCAGTCAGAGTAGCCAGCAGCTTTATGGCATTACACGCAACAGACTCACTGCTGGAGCATCAGTCGTACATTCACTGCCAAGCGTTGCTCAAAGATTGTGCAGTGGGACAAAACAGCGAATAACACAACACAGACATGTGACATGAAACACACCAGACACATTCTCACCAAACTGAATTCTTTAGGAAACCCTTTCAAGGGGCTGCCAGTAACCCCAAAGGTCACCGTGACCTGCATCTACTGCAGCATTACACCACCAAACAAGCTCAGCTTGGCCGTTTTATATTAGCAAGCGTCATATCTGCATACTTACTTTAAACCATGCAATTTTAGGTCATAGGAACATTTCCTTAACGTTTCCATTAAATAATACAAACATTAAAAACGTTATTTTGAATGTTCTAGGAACGTGGAAAACATCCAGTTATTTGAGACGTATTAGTTTAGACGTAATTTGACGCTTCTGCTTGGTAACGAGAAAGTTATTTACACGTTTTACAATTCTGTAACCGTAACGCATGAACAACCTCAGAATAATGTTTTGATGTATAACGTTGCAAAAAAAATCTGCAAGAATGTTTGCCAATGTTGTGAGAATGTTCCCCGTTAGCCGGGATGACATCATCGGAGCTCCTCCACATCTGTGAAGTATGTGGAATTCTCCAGATGTCCATTAACAGAGATCTGCAGTATAACGAGATGCCTGTAAAACATCATATACATGTCGAGATCACTGAGTGCTCTAATTATTTCTTAATGCTGGGAAGCTGCGTTTCATCCCAGATTCAAGACGCCCGCCAGGGCGAGATCATCAAGAGCTGTCCACAAATAATCTTGGGTGACTCTACTTACTGACAGCATTAAGATAAGCAAACAGAAAACATTTAAAGATGCTTTGCTGTAACGTAATTAAAAAATGTTCTGTACAAAAAATTGTTTATTAATAAAAATTGGGGTGTTTATAAAATACTAATAAAATATTAATAAATATTAATTTTTAAATATGATGATGATATGACAAAAAATTCCTACAAATATTTTTCTGTCTAGGCACAGCTCCAAAAAAGGCAACTTGGAGACTCCAAAAGGCCACTTGGTAACCAAAAAGTAAGTTAAGGGTTCAGAGAAGAGACTGACGGTCATGTCTGCTGTTTTTATCATACTGTATGCGGATGTGATTGTGGCTGTTCACTGAAATCTGTATCAGGTGTGGTGTAAAGCCACGAGCTTTGCATGTAAATACTGAGGTTGGAGGACTTCTGAAAGGTGTTGCTTTCTGAAATAACACAGCCCTGAGCTTTTCATGCAAACAGGCCGTGTCTGTGACCCCAGAGAAGGCAGCAGGTACTTTCAGCTGGGGTAAGGTGCAGATTTTTGGCAGGAGATCAGACGAAAGTCAATTCAGCATAAAAACAGCTAATGACACCAGGAGGACCAGTGTAGAGGAACTATATGGTTCCCCTTTTCTCTCATGTCTCCATAACTGTGAGTGTTTGTCTTTCATCTGCTTCCACAGCTGGAGGTGATTAAGGCATCAAACCATGTACAGAGAGAAGTGATCGACTGGAGATCTCAAGGAGGAGAAACAGAGACATGGGGGTTAATGGCTCGAAGAGGAGGCCCAACTAACAGGAAACGCTCTCAGAACGTTGGCTATCGTTCTCTAAAAGTTCTCTCAAAATGATCAAAAAATTTTTTTTGCAGTACCACACACAACATTATTAAGTTAATGAACTAAACAAACATTTGAATAACGTTCTCATAACTAAACAATAACATTAAAAAATGTTTCTAGAACATTCAAAGTAACATTTTTAAAGCTTTTGTTAATGAATGGAATTGTTGGGGAAACGTTCTTACAACCTAAAACTGTTAGCTGGAGATATGGGCTCAAAATGGACATCATGCAAAAGTTTGAATCTATAACTGTTGATCATTTCCTAGATGTCTAAAAGATGTTTGATCGTGAACACTATTGACAATTTTGTCATTGACTCACCATCATTAGTTAGTTCACCTCCATTTTGACAGGCCTGTGACTGAATTACTGGTCCAGCAGGTTCTTCACATAAAAGATGTTTCTTAACAGCTCCCTCAGTCTACTAGCAGTGACCTTTGTAAAGGTCTATTTATGCTTAAAGTTAGCAGTGAGCTTCCAGTATGTCAAAATGAAGACCCATGCCACCTCAGACAAACGTCCCCATGAGAATGTAAAGACCAAGTTTCCCTTGTGGTCATTTTAACTGCAATAATAAACATGCCAAAAGCACCTCTAAAAATGTAACTGACCCATCACACCTCAAGTGATTCTGTTTGTTTTTGAAATGCCGAGTCAAAGACACGGTTCTCTTCCACCATCAAACATACGGTCGCAAGTTTCTGTCCAGAACACAGAATAAAATGGACAAAATTGCTGCCGTCAGGCCTTTGCTAGGCACTGTAAAAAACATATTTTATAATATTCGTATATAATCATTCATATTATTTTATAATATTATATAATAAACAAAAAGCTGGCTTGTCATTTATGTGGGCATAACATTTCATAACATTTCCTGGCTCATTCAATTATTTTGCTGTTATTTTTCCTTAGCAAACATGTGATTAAAATGAATCATCCCCATGTTTATGGATTTTTAGCATTTTTAGTATTTTTTATGCAGATGTTTTAGCAAAAACAACAGCCTTTTTAGGCCCCAGATGTCACAGATATAGAGTTTTTATCTCATGTGAGTATTCATGTCTTCAAGCAAAATGATTCCGAAAAATAAAATCACGTCTTAAACCTTTTCAGGAACAAAACGTTTGACAGAACAACAGTCATCAGTGAGTTAAACAGAACAGAATAAAACAATGTTTTTTAAATGCAAACACTACAACACAAGTTCATAGCCGAGACTGTTCTTCAGAGGCCCATATGTTATGTGGAAACCTCTTTCATCCAGCCAGGCATGAGATCAGAGTGGTGACAGGCAGCTGCAGGAGAGAGATGTTGGCTTTGACAGTGATGTGACTCTATCATCGAGTCAGTCTTTGAGAGCTACAGAGATGACTGATCCCTGTATAAATCAGCTCTGACCTGACAGTCCTCTCTTATACCAGGAGAACACCAGACCGTTAAACATTTTTAGACATTGTATTAACATTTTTGCTTGGTTATAGGAACGTAATTCAAAAATTTTTTTAAATTCTTTGATATTTTTAAAACGTTCCATTAACAATGTAGTGGAACAACATTTATATACGTTGATATGATAAAAAACATACTACAGTTGCCAGAACATTTTTAATATGCTTGAGAGAACTTTTAGAGAACGTTAGACGATATTCTGAGAACATTCCCTGTTAGCTGGGCTGCCCCTTGTGGGGTTTAATCTTCCAGCCTAATGGTAACTAACTCAGATCTTTAACTAGTACAGCCCACATTACTGGATGTCACTGTTGAATCTGTTCTGCATCTCTGTCATTTTAAACCAAATTTAAGTCTATTATTGACAATTTTGAAACAAATTTAAATATTTTATATATTATATATAGTTGCTGCTTTTGGAGATGTAAACCAAGCCCACGGATTCCTCAGTGAATGAATCCATATAAACTGAACTGATAATTTTGTGGGATGCTTAGAAGAAGTTATTAAAGATTTACTAATATGAACCACACATACTCTGGGGTCTAACCGTACCGCTGCGGCTTATGGCGCCATGAGCACTTGCCCTCGCGCACGGTAGCAAATTCTACCCGCAGCCCTGCCGCCTGTGACAGAACAGCATGGTTTTTCCGATGCGCTGTGGCCTTCATCTGGCCTCTTCATCAAAAGATGGAAAGCATGATATTTCTATGGTTCAAATGAGGTCAGGGCACTCAGCTGGCAAAACCTGACTCCAAAAAACCATTGTGGTACATTTTCTGTGGCCTCTACGAAAAGAGATGGAATGTAAATGGACTTCACACAATTTGTACATCAGTTAACTACTTTTAGTTAAATGTCAACATGCAATGCCTCAGAAGATCGCTCATGGTTGTGCTCATGAAGGCAAAAGCTTATCGCTTAATCACAGCTCACTTGTACATGGCCTGGATTTAGAGGGACAGTTCACCCAAAAATAAAAAATCTGTTATCATTTACTTGCCCTCAGGTTTTTTCTGCGATACACCACAAAAGAAAATCGTGCATGTTGCTTGTTTCCATACAATGAAAATGAATGGTGACCAGAGGCTGTCAGAATGACAAAAAGCAACATAAAATGAGTCCATAAAACTAGACCGCTCAATTCTTATTCTTCTGAGATCATACGATGGTTCAAGTTTTTTTTGTGCAATTTGAATATGCACGTGTTCATATTTGATGTATTATGTCACTGGAGCCTGACACCATGCTATCAGGGAACATTCTTAGAACGCTGGGTAACGTTGAGTAAGTTCCTTTAAAGTTCTCTCAGTTCTCTCAAAAAATGCTTTTGCAGTAAAATTAATAGAACTTATATATATACTTATATATACATACAGAGCCAAAACTGTGTTTGAATAAAGTTCCAATAACCAAGCAATAACATTACTGCAATGTCTAAAAAAACTGGATGCTTTTAATGTTCCTAGAACTGCCAAAATAAAAAAATTTTAACGTTCTTATTTCAATGGAAACATTGGGGTAATGTTCCTACAACTTAAAACGGTTGGGTATTCACTTACACTGTACTGCATGATAAAGCAGCATGAACATTCTGCTAAGCACTGTGTTCCACAGAAGAAAAACATCACGGCGGTCTGAAATGACACGCTGGTGAGCACATGATGACAGAAGCTTCATTTCCAGGTGAAGTGTGCACAGCTCAGCAGAGGGAGCCAGAACTGCTGTGTCCTGGATTTCCACTTTCCACCACTGCAGAGTAGCAGTGGGCAGCTACATGCTGTTATATTGCAGCCCCTCATTCAGCCTGCTTTGCATGTTCCTAGCCTTAAGGTACTGGAACAGCATCTAAGAGAAAATGGCTGGATTTTCATAAACCCTCTTTTCCCTTTTTTTAAACACTGAGTAATTCAACATTTTAAGCTTTTTTATATAAGCAGAGTTTTGAAAGCCAAATAAAAACATTAATTAGGGCAGAGAAGGGGCCAAGAGTAGAGAAAAATACAACGGATATCTCCTCAGTATCTTACGTTTCCTCCAGACACCAATGGAGAGCAAACAGAGACTTTTGGAGAAAGTTGATGCTCCTCAAATTTGTCTTGTGAGAAAAGGACCCCTGTAACCTCGCTCATTTATTTACCTCACTTTAAACACTCGATACACGATGCATCTGGTTTGAGTGTTTTTAACTTATAGAAATCACAATTGTGTTTCTCTCCTAAAAAAGGGCATGAATGCTGTTTTGTTGTGGCAGTCATATGTCTTCCATTTGTTCATGGTTGTTTCCAATTTGTAAATCAACATTCAAAGCGTACATTTATGAGAAAACAAACAAAATCGACAATGGCCACAAAAATTACACTTATGCCTCTGTCGTATGGGCCTTATTTTGTAAAACACATCAACGTGGAAAGTGAAAAATGACTTTTGAACATTTTAAATGACTTTAAAAGATTACGGAGGAGAAAAAGATTACTGTGTCAGACGGTTTCGTTTATTTATGTGCGGCTGCATCAATAAAATAAAAAGGTTATCTCATCATATCAAATAAACAAGGTAAGCATCACTGTTTCTACATATGCATCGCGACCTGCCGTGGGGAGTGTGTGCGGCCACCTGGACTCCACCCCTTACCTGGACCACACCCATTCAGCATTCCCTCACCTATACAAAACCCCTGTATACACACCACACCCCTTTAATTTAAACACTATCTTTCCGTTTAGACACTTTCATTCTGTTTTTGAACATTGAAGTGTACACTCGAAAACTGCGGCTAATGAGTCACAAACAGGGCTGATAAACGTGTTACTTCTCCCTGTGGCCGCGGGCACTTCATGCTTCAGGTACACATGACAGTGAAAAGGTGCGTTACGTTTCAGCCGTCTGTAATCACAGTCTCAGCTGGAGAGAAAACAAACTCGCTTGCCTCCGGCTACATCACAAACTGGCACGTTCAGTTCGTCTCCGCTGCGTGGAAACTTCTGTTTACGCTGTGTTTCTGTTTAAAAGCCCATTTGGTACAGCAGTAAAATGAAGAACAGTGGAGCGCTGGACGATGGGCGTTAGATCTGCACAACAGCGGGACTGAGGCGGTTACAGATGTTTTCGAAATCATACAGTCCGGCATCCAGTTTGCCGCTGGCACAACAGCACATAATCTCCTCACAATAACGACTAAAGAAACCAGTAAATGAGGAATAAATAATGCCCTGCGTTTTGATGACTGAAGTGGATTCATTTGCTACAAATCATCTCATCTGACACATTTTTATTTGTGCTCTCAAACATTAAAATGTAGCATCTCACAAGAAGATGCGTCAGTCAGAGAGTCAGAGCAGCTTTATTTTCATTCCAGCTGTACGCAGCTTTTACACAGTTAAACCAAACAATAGTCCTCGAGGATCATGTGCTCAATACAAACACAATCCTGGACAAGACAACACAAGACACATGCTAAACTGTACATAAGGTACATAACCTTACATGGACTAACTAACTACCTACCTAACTAACTAACCGGTTAGTTGTGCATAAAAGGCTGTGTGTTTCTTTAAATTCTCTGTTTCTTTTAAAACCTCTGACAAAACCTCTGTTTCTTTGCCTTCATTAAGCAAAGCTTTCATTATCCCTCCTTTTCCTTTATCCTTTCTGTTCAATTTTTGTCCATCTTTTCATCTCAGGAATAATATGTGTGTGATTATAGGGCATGACAACCTCGAAACAAGTTGAGAGCAAAAGCAGCAGCAGTCTAGAAAGAAGGAAGGTATTGTGTGCAGTGTGGTGTGATGCTATCATATTAAAATAATCGTTTAGGTCGCGGAGTTAATATCAGCTTACTGAAGCCGCCCTCGACTCGTAAACACACGTGGGCCGTGCTGCTAGCCGATAAACACCACTTCCTGTGATGCCCGCTGGGAACGGCTGCCGACGCGTGCCAAGCCGCGCTAGAATGCGCCGTGCTGCAGGCCCTAAGGCAACTGTTTTTAAAACAGTGGGATGGTCCCAGTGGAGGCCATTTCTCCACCAGTTCACGCTGGGGTCAAGCACAAAAAATAACGCTTTCATGAAAGAGACAGTACAACCCGGAGTGTGTTTTGATCAATTTCTCTGGTTTTGCTGGCACCTGGGCTAGGACATAAACATACGATTTATTTAGTGGCTAACACACGGTCCCTGCAGGATATAATGACCTCTCTGAGTTCCACATCCTGAAAAACTCAAACAGAACACAGAAAAACAGAATCTGTTTAGACTAAAAGGATTAAGGCTCAGCGGACATCCCGCAATTAAGAATCTCGCAACAAAGATTTACAATTTCATACAGCTTGGAAATATCAAAATATGGCGTCTTATAAGGTGTGACAAAAGTCTGTGCGCTGTAAGTTATGATAGATGAGGTGACTAATGTGCGTTTGTATTCACAAAGCGAGCGCGGCTGTAAACACCTCGCCGGACATATAATAATAATTAAGCCATTCGCATCAACAGCTCCATTTATGAACCTTTAAAAAGACTACAGTGTGTGTACATCTCCAACCGGCCTGTGTATGTTTCCCTGATGAAGTATTTTAACTCAGCGGTGAGTAGACGTTAATGCATACTGCATACTAAAGCTGTCATACTTCTTTCATTAAAATACAGTCTTTTCCACAAAAGATTTGACTAGACTGCCTAATGACACGGTTAAAATAAGCCACACTCACAACAAGACGTTCAGAGGGGACAGATGAATCACAAAACCCTTGAAAAGTAAACACAGAACAACAGGAAGTAGCCCATCAACAGCTGTGAATTTTCAAACGTCTTCTCGTGTTGAAAAACGCGTTTGTCAACCATGTAATGGATTTACAAAGTCTCCGTGAAGGGCAGAGGTGAGTTCTGTATGATATACAACATTAAAAAATATTATACTATTAATATAATTAACTAAGCGTTACTGCGGGAACATGTTTCGATATCTTTGAGAGAACTTTTACGGAACAATAGTGAACGTTCTGAGAACGTGTCCCGTTAGCAAGGTAGATGCAATTCATTTGAAGGAATCACAGACCAGCTGGATGTGTTTCCAGCATTTCGTCACTGGTGACCAAAACAGATTGCTCACTGCTGTGGTTCCATCCAGAACATGCACGGAACGTTGTGTTTCACAGAACCAGTGCTCTTCAGAACAAGCAGCCCTGCCAGTAAAGTTCCAGCTGCTTCAGGCAAATGGCAACCCACTGTTTAGTAAGAAAACAAAGAGGCACGCCGTGTGTTTCTCACGCACAACAGCTGCTGCGCAGATAGAACTGCTGTTTTCAGCCGGGTTTTCTGCAGACTCGTCCTGGACTGTATTTTATTTTGCGTTCATATCTGAGCTTATTTACTACCCCAGATGGATGCAAAAGCAATGCAGGAGAATTTTGGACGGTGCAAACTTGTAAATGGTTTCTCCATGTTCTGGGGTTTTTCCCTTATGGGGGATTTTAATCATAAAAGCATGACGACTGATCTGACGAAATGCAAACAGCTGATAAGTCCCTCAACCAGGAAATGGAATACAGCCGTCCACTTCAGCCTCCTACCTGCTATCTACCTGCGCTCTACCTCATAATTCAGAGCATGATGAGAAATTTAGCCTGAACCTATAAGAGCCTCTAACAGGTGAGGAAGATCTGAGGCTTGACTTCAGCTTGAGCTGTAACATCAAATAAACACGCCATATTTAGCGTCATACTGTTAAGTCATGTGACGTGAGACAGCCAATGACGTCTGATCATCAGACTCTGGTGTTACTGATGCCCGGACTTCTCAATATTTCATCTGAAAGATGTAAAGAGAAAGTCTGTAAGAGAATATGTTTTTTGACATGAATATGTTATCGTGTGTGTGCAAAATACTTCAAAAAGACGGTTTATTCAGCTGCGAAAACATCAAAAATTCTCCCAGCATCCTGTCGTCATTGTTCTCTGAGTGAAGGTTTACTTTAGAACAAACTGATGTATAAATAAAATACAATTGTGTTATTATTCTGTGTGGGCTTTAATAAAAAGCCGTTTGAATCGCTTATTGCACAAACAATAATAATGACATCATCTTTGCCCCCCCGCTGTGTGAGATTGGTGTGAATGACATCTGAATATCACATTTTCACCTAAACGTTACAACAAACGTCAGCGCCGTTTGTAAACAGAATTAATGATTTTTTTAAACATCTGAATGTTGGGTAAGTGAAGCCCGCAGGCCTTTGCGTACTGCGTACTGCATACTGCATACTTATCTTAGAAGAGTAGTGTGATGTTTCTTCCACAACAAACCTTCAGTGAAATATGTGTTTATTAAAAAAGAAGCTCGAGCGCTCTGATTTATTTGTCATCTTGTTGTATAGAATGAGAGGCGATAACACAGCGCACACTTTTAGATTGTAAGAACATTCCCTTAACGTTTTCATTAGAAACAAAAACATAAAAAATGTTGTTTTAAAAATTCTGGGGACATTTCAAATGTCCAGATCTGTTAATTCTGTAACATTTTGAAAACGTTTCAAATACTACTTAAGAATAGCGCTACGACAAAACCTTCGATTAATGTTACAGTAAAAATATTTTTGATAACTGTAAATGAACATTGAGAAACCTTTTAAGAAACTTTAGTCAATGTTCTGAGAACATTTCCATTAGCTGGGAACACATGTTCTATAATAAACAGACTGGCACAACAGGGCGTCTCCAGACTCAAGCCGAATTTATCACAGATTACATTAAATAACATGTTATCTGACTGCAAACAGCTAAAGTATGTGTCGGGCTTAAGTGGGGATTGTGATATCACACATTCTCTTGATAGAGAGATACGTCTCTTAGCTAAATGTCTGGGGGCCCCTTTGCTCAACAAACGCTACTTCAGGCACTTGTTCTTCCTGCCAAACATTTCTCCTTAGAAACAGACCTCAGAACTTGTCTCCTAGGAGTTTTAAAGGAGATCTCAACGGTGTCTCAAACTGTTCAACAGAGCAGAATTCGATTCTGACTCAAACAGAATTAGATTTAAATGAGAAATTACTCATCAAATTCATCCAAGACCAAATCTGATCTGGATGATGTTCTTCAGGATAATTTTAAAGCTCTTTAATCTTAGGCTGTGTAACAATTGTCTCAATTGTGTCTATTTGTATTTCTCCAGAGTTTCAGAAGAAACATCAGCTGGACACATGAAACTAACTCACCTAAACCTCATTAGGATCATTTATAAACAGAAAGTCAGTGTTTGTTTATTAACATTTATGTAAACAGATAAGAAATGCCACGGAAAGTTATTTCAGCTTAACAGTGTCAAATGAACTGCCAGTTGAGTGAAATAAAACTGTTTAACAGCTACACTGCCAAAACAAAGGGTAGTACACTCTTAAAAATAAACCATTTAGTGAAAGAACCATTTACTTCTTACATTTTTCTTACATTAATCTTTTTTCCACTACAAAGAACATTTTGTGAAACAGAAAGGTTCTACGGAAGTCAAAGGTTCTTTATGGAACCATACAGACAAAAATGGTTCTTCTGTTGCATCGTGAAGCACCCTTTTTAAAAAGTGTATGTAAATGTTATTTTACAAGAACACAGAGTCTCTGTGCAAAAGCTAAAGTAGAGTAAACTTAATCTAATCGGATCAGCCAGGGGGTGTGACAATCATGTGGGGTCTGGGATCAAAGGTCACCTAAACGGCCACCTGCCCCCCTCGTGACCCCTCACCTCTTCCCTATCCATTCTGTCTGTTATGTGTGACCCAACCTTGTCTCACATCTGAGTTCTGGGTGTCCGTATCTTATTGATCCTACCTGCGTTGATATGGGATAGCTGAGATTAGTTTCAAGGGCCGTTTCAGAAAGGCCAGTGCTGGAGAGAAAGAGCTGAGGCTCGGACGCACGCTATTCGTCAATACAAGAAGAGGAAACTCAAGAAGGGCTAGTTTCTTAACTGCTTTCATCCACAGCACCTCAGGACAAATTCACATCTAATGATTTTTCCTTTAAAGGTTTAAATAAATC
>JAZGTJ010011103.1:0-17311 GCA_036877575.1 Botia almorhae
AAAGTAACATTAATAGATCTACGCAGAAAACATATAAAGAATTTAGTTTACTCATTTATTAACACGTATATGTAGCTAAATAGCTTATAAAACTAAATATAATTAAAAAAAATTTTTTGCATAAATTCCTCACACCTACATGACAAAACTAGCGATTACATCGTTTCATACAGCAAGACCTGAAAATTTTCACGACTCAACGGAATCTTCACTGAATTTACTCAAAACAAAACCACAAACAGAAAAACCCTCAATGCGCTGTTGTACAACAAGCAGAATGTGTAGAAAGTGATGATTCGACTGAATCCCAGGCGGCTTTACTCCCTCCGTGAGGGTCTTGTGGGTGTTTTTATGCTGGTTTAAAATACTAACATACACCCCTGTCACCCAATCAGTTCTGAATGAGTCCACCATCACCTCGTATTTACAGTCAACAAAACTACCTATGCTGGGGTTAAACTCAAGACTTCATAGGATTATTATTAGCTTTCCTGTAGCTCAGTGGTTAGAGCATGGCGTTAACAACGCCATGGTCATGGGTTCGATCCCAGGGATTGCACATACTCAGAAACAACATATAGTAAACTGCAATGTAAGTTGCTTTGGATAAAAGCATCTGACAAAACGCATAAGCGTTTTGGGTTAAAATATGATTAAATATCAATTAGCATTCTGTGAGATTTAGTTAAGCATAAATTAAACTACTATTTAATTCCAATAAATAATATTTAATAGCACATTTTTGGTTTTAATAGCATATTTGTTACTACTAAATATTGCAGTGGCATTGAATTGATATTAAAATTGGTATTAAGGAATGTGATATTTCACATATAAGCAGTTGGTATCAGTTAGTATTTGGTTATAAGTTTTTGGTATTGCGACAAGGCATTTAAGATCAAGGGTTTGATTCCCAGGGAACGTGCAGACTGATAAAATTAATACTTTGGAAAGGACTGTATGTGTTTTTAGATAAAAGTACAAATGCAAATGTCAGACAGATGTTTTCAAGTAAAAAGGCAAATCATATTTCAAGGTGGAGCACAGAAAATTTAAAACTATAAACACTGTGCGAACAGACAGACAAGAAAATGAAATTGTTTAAAACTATTTTACCCAAATTTCTAAGAAAACCCTGAAGACGGGGCAAGAGGCGCATAAATCTGTCTTCTGTGGTATTTCCTGAACACTTAATTCTCCAGCAGCACTTTAAAAACACACAGAAATCTCAAACAACCAATCACAGCTCTGTTTTTACCACGTTAAAGAGCTGCTCAGGTGTCACATGGACACTAACACTTCACACCGTTACCATAGAGATGAGCCACTGTGTCACAGAGGAGCTGGTTCAGTGCCCCGTTGTGTGTAATAAGGATAAACGACAGAGGAAAGCAAGGGAATTTCAGAACAAAAGAGGAATTCTGAGATCAGAATGTCTAGAGAATGTCTGATCTGGCCTTCAGCTCAATGCTGTAAAGTGGAGTAAACTACAGGTCATCAGCATTACAGACGTTTCGGTCAATAAAGATGCGGTTTTCCGCAAGTAAAGACGTTTTCCAAGGACCTTCCGGGTTGATAGCAATCTGCTGTCTGAGGAAAACGCTGCAGATTGCTGTAAAATGGCTCGCTTGCACTTAAAATACAGAGGAATAAAGACGATAAAACAAACGTGCGGATAAAAGAAGCCCAAACAAAAACAGACGACTGTAAATTGTTTATTTCACAAGGAAACAAAATATTTCTGATTAGGGCAACACATAAATAATTACACGCACAACCATTCGGTAAAAAAATAAACAGCTAGCTAAAAGATTCATTTCTCCCTTTTTAGCTCAACAGTTAATGCTAAAAGGATTTATACACGAATTTATACAAAAACTTCTTATTTATATAAGACCCGCTGAGTTCAGTCAAACATTCATTTGTTAAAAGTCTTTCAAATGAAAACAATTCACTTCCAAAACAGGAAACTCACACTTCGTCTGTAGCTCGTTCTGCCAAAACAAATGAAAGAAGCATGTTTTATATTAGGTTTAAATGTGCCAGAGGCAAGATGTCATGTTCCTTTCTTTTAATATTTAAACAAGAGGCTGGTTTTCTACAAGGAAGGATCTCTGAGGACTGCGTCCAGAAAAGTCAAAGACATACAAAAACCAAGCTTTTTTGTTTCAGTTTTAGACGTAAGTTGGTCATCTCAGGTCTAAAGAAGAATCAATAAAAGGAGACTGATGTTCTTCGGTGAGGGCTCTACACATTTTGGGCAAGGACCTGTCCTCCTACCGTCCTCATTTTCTCCGTTCAGACTTTTGTAACAGTGCCAAGTGGCATTCATCTGCACAGCTGTGTGTCCTGCTTAATTAACAGATGCATCATGGCCCTCAGAAACTGAATACGGCAGATTCAAAATCGCACTCCTGCTTCTGCAGGTATGGTGCATCCGAGCAATCTGTCCACAACGCAGGAGCAGAGACGGAAGAAAACCAGTTCCAACAATAAATTCATGATGCTGGTTTTGAAGCGGAGGGTGATCAGTGTCATATGATGAAAACGAATGCAGAAAAACAGAGAATCGCAAAATAAATCTCTTCAGGGTGACACAAACCTGAACATTCTCCCTCAACACACATTTATACACATACATAAAATACAGCAACAGTAAGAATGTAGCTGGGCTGAACTACATTTCAAACATCAAAAGAACTTTGTAAATGTACAGAAATCTGTAAATGTGTGTGTACTGCCAGCAGGATGGGAAACACACATTCAGACTCCTTCACACACAGCAGGACTCTGTGACTGGAGCAGACCACTCTGATGGACTCTACAGTACATCAGCACAGTGACAACAGAAGGAACTGTGACGTCTGCACCACAGGAGAGACACAGAGACAGACAGTACAAACACAGAGACTCGTGTGACTGAAAACAAGAAAGACAGAGATACTGTACAAAAGCAATGCGTACATACTGAATCTTTTCAACACGCTGCTTTTTACACTCCTATTCGACATTAAAACAGGCACATACAGAGTCTCATCCCACAGTGAAAAGGCCAAAAACGCTCAGTTACATCTATGTGAGGTAAATAATCTGCCTTTTTTCCCTCCAGCTCTTCTAAAAAGCTGTAATTTTGCTCATTCCTGCTACAGTTTCTCAATCTTGGGCTTAGAGATTGAAACAAACCTGTAATACAAACCATAATAAAGTATTAAACTTTTTACAATAGACATGAATGAGACTTGACAGCATGCAGGTTTTTCATAGAGACGTGCTTTTACTTGTTTTACAGCAGCTTTACAACATTGCCTGGCGGAAAACTTGATAATCAGGCTAAAATAAATCCCACAGAGTTATATTGGAGGAGGAGCCAAAACCATAACCAGGGCTAAGAATATGGTACCCATGTAAGGTTCTTGGGCCAGATTTGGGCCAGTACCTTCTAGAAGCCACCCACCAAAGCCCCAGCATCCACCCGGAAAAGTAATGGTGTAGCAACACCCAAAAAACATTCAGAACACCTTAGCAACACAAAGCAATGCCCTGGCAACCATACAGAACACCTTGGCAACGGTCCAGAACACTCCAGCATCCTAGTCAACAGTTTAACACAGGAATCATCGGTAACATGTACAAATCTAGTTTAAATTTCTTTTTGTATTTTGCAAAAGGTTACCAAGTTACCATTACGGCTGCCCAATTAATCGCAACTAACCATAACCGTCAACTTTGTCTCCCAACAATTACAAAAACAATGTAATCCAGGCAAAACGATTATTGTGCCGTGTTCCGTTTTTAGAAGTATTCTCTCATAAATGCTACAAGTGCCGTAGTTTAACCGCTGTCCGTAGCTTAGTTACAAAACAACCGCCAATCGTTTTCAAATACCACACGTTTCTACGCGAGAAAGGCAGGAAACACACTGCTCAGTTAAGCAGTGAAAACAAATACAGGGCCATTATGGAGTGAAACGGGCAACAGCAGATAAGAGTGTGTTTATCTAAGTGGTATAATCATTACACGTTCCAAACAGCCCAACTCGAGACACCACCACTTTGAAGCTGAAGTTCAGTCACTCTCAGAGAGATCTGTGACTAGGTGTCAATAGTTAAGCTTTCTGGGAACTTTAAGCGGCTTGGTATCAAAGGTTCATTTGCTAACCAGCTGGCAGTCACACAAGACGCAGTAAAAGTAACAAATTTACCAGCCTTACACCTTATATGATTACGCATTTGTCTTAACAATTTATTAGGTTCTGTTAAACTGTTAAACCGATCTTTAAACAATGCGACGGCAAATTAATTCGAGATTTCAAAAGTGCTTCGGTACCGAGTCGATACTATAAAAATGTCCGTTTTTCATCAACATTGGTGGTACAAAGTAACAATTAAATAAAGCACACGAGAGGCAGTGCATGCATTGTTTATATACATGCAATATATACATATATACATACATGTATATTTGTATCTATATGTATCTATATAAATGTAATTTAAAGAGTCTTAAATGTTGACGGCCGTTGGTCTTTTCAATGTTGATGACAGTAGATGGCTGTAGGTGATTGTATCCTAACAAGGGCATGTGTGAATGTTTTCAGTAGTTTTGATTTCTGAACGTTTTTATTTGACTACGTGATACCGCTGATAGACACCTGAAAACATCAGGCAACGTTTTATCCAATTCGTACCTTTTGTCTATTGTCTTTTTTAATTCTTGTCATGTATTTGTTCTTTAGATTCTTGTTACCATGACCACCCTAGTCCAAACTTGGCAGGAACTGTTGTAAATAGCCTATCAGATGACACAAACAAGCTGTAACTGAAGCACTCTAACATTACAAATTCAGTATACGCAGGGAAGCTACAAAGTTTAAAAATGACACTTTTGCCAGTTAATGAACTCTCCGACCTCTGACCTTTGAACCTGACAAGTTCAAAGTTGAATAAATAAATCTTGCAACATTGCACAAATGAGATCAGCCAAGCATTTGTCTTTGTGCTACTTTCCTGTGGCAGACAGATCATTTGTTTGTCTAAGTCTATTGTCTAAATTGAGAATAAGAGAGATCCCCAGAGTCTAGCTCAGTGGGTCTGGCACACAGCTAAAGGAAGAAACACACACACACACACATACACACAAACACAGATATCCGAACAGTTCCAACATTAGCATTAGCTAATGAATAAAGAGACAGATTGGACAGGTGCGGTACGCACCATCTCTCTGAAAACAACTTCTGGATCTTCCTTACCTGGCACCAATGATGTCCTTCTTTGCCAGATCAATGCCAGCAATGACCTTGACTCGAAGAACGCGAGATTCGTTCTGCAAAACATGAGACGCACACGAACACACCATTATTAATAAATCGATAGCTCTCGTGAGAGTCTGCAGGCAAACGAACCGTCCCGCGGCCTACGTTTAACATGCGTTTATGTCGTGAGACCTTCCTGATTTTCAACTCACTTTACGTTGCTTGTCCACAACGGGATAAAAATGGAAGATTTAAAAATAAAGGAGGAAACTGCGGCCAACAAACCTTTTGTGTTTATTAGTGGATGCGGAGACGGAACTGTTTTAATGCTATAGCGTCTGTGAGAAATAAATCCCTATGGGGACTGTTGGGATGTTTAGATGCACGTATTATTCATTTTTCAGTAGTTGTGTGTGTGTGTGTGTGTTTTGTCTAACTAACTATACCTGACAATTGTGCATAGTCAGGTTATAATATATAATAAATCGGCTTATCTTGCTTAACTGCTTCACTTGTAAACGAGTTTGTAATATTTTGTTGTTGATGCCAAAAACCACATGAACAATCAAACTTTACAGTATTTTGGTGTGATTTCATCAGCCTCTTCAGGCTCATTTGTGGGGAGAATACAAATGGTTATGAACATGAATCCACAGAAATGTCCCATTAAAAAACAAACAAACTAACTCTTTTGGTTCTGTGTTGCAATGCCTCTTCATCTCCAGTACAAAATCTGGATCCAGAAACCAAACCCCTTGAGAACCATTTGTCTAAACTTTTTTGCACTCTTAGTTAGGCAACCCAGAAATATAAGCTCTCTGGCAGTAGATACGACCCCCATTTCCCGGCTCCCACTCTGCCTAAGTGCGTCACGCCCACAACATCACCTCACCCGCACTCAATAGCTATTCATTCCATTTTCGATAACACAATGAACATCTTATTCGCCTTCCTTGCTTTAGAAACTCACCAGCCCAGAAATGACACACTGGAGAGGGCAAAAGAGGGTGAGAAAGGCCCTCTTATCCACTTTTACCCACTTCTACATCCTGCATGTCTGAAATTCCTCTTCTATATTTATCTTCTGCGATTCTGCATTACTGGAAGACACGCATCGGCCATGCTAGCGGAAATAAACAGCAACCAATGCACAGTGAATTCATTCCGCCTGCCGTCTCTGACCTTATTATTTCAGAATGACACGAGCTTGGATGAGCTGGGAGTTGATGTCAAACCCTGACAAGTTCAGCGGCGTTACCGTCCCACCAGGTGGGCTGATGGATGTGCATTTTTAATAACAGATGCAAACAAAGATGAGACTCCCAGCGGTACACAACTACTCAGAAGGAAATTAAAAGCGACGCTTTGTAAAACAACCCTGCAAGAAAGATTATGGTTTGCCTTCACAGGACGATAAGAAAAAGCAGCAACCAATAGAATCTGAAGGCAAAGCTCTTTGCTAAAGACACTCCCTTATCCAGGCCCGGAAATGTCTCCATCCTCACTCTGATCACTCCTTTAAAACATGTTGTGACACACCTTTACGAATACAACTTGATTACACACAAAACAACAGCACTAACTTTGATCACTTCGATGAAAAGTAATGTATCGACGCACCATAACGCTGATTCCTGCACTTCCTGTATTTTTCCTACAGGTCAACAATCATACGGTCACTATGTGGAAATGACCTTAATCTGACCAAAAAAACAGAATGAACTGTAAATCACAATCAGCCTTGTGTTCTGATTATTTATTGTATGTCAATGCACAAACATGTTTTCATGATCAGTGTCCTGCGCCTGTTTAGAACCCACTTGCAATTCTTTCTTGTAGCAGCTTAATAAACCTTTGTAGTGACTTGTAATTGACAGAAAAACTATAATAAATCATAATAATAAAACTCTTCCATTTGCACCTACAGTAACCCTGCTCTCGCAAAATATTCAGCGGCTTATTTCCCTTGATTTTCTCTCCCTGGTGGAACAGTTTCAAAGATCCGCAGTTACGTTTCTGTCCTCCATTCTCACCTGATCTATTAAAGTGCTCCAGACATTCGAGGAGATAAATTGTTCAAGCAGAGATGACGGCCAGGTTTGGTCCACCGGTATGTACACTAATAACTCATCAGTAATGCTGATGGAGGCCAGGGCTTGTGTTGAGGAAGCAGAGGAGGACTAGGGGAACTGCCTTAAGCTGAGGAATGTAGAAGAGTATCTGAGGACAGTCACTGCTAACTCTATAATGACCATCTTTATGTTATTGTGTGTGTGTGTGTGTGTGTGTGTGTGTGTGCGTGTGTGTTTTTGAAAAATGGGGAAAAAAGAAACCATCCTAAACATTTGACAGACACTTTAATCCAAAGCAACTTACAGTTAAGTGAAGTTTTTCATTTTTGTCAGTACGTGTGCTCCCTGGGAATCGAACCCATGACCTTTGTGTTGCTAGCGCAACACTCTACCACCTGAGCTACAGGAATGCTAAACACCCTACAAACCTCAAAACTCTCAGACAAGGACTAAAGGACAAAATGATAAGTCCAATTTGGTTTTTTAAGGGGTCTTTAAACTTTATTCCCTGCCACCCTCAACGACCTCCATCGATATGTTTACTGTAAACATCAGTGCTATGTGTATCGAGCACTATGTGTAGAACGTAAACAAAACATTATCAGCTCTGTTCTTCGTTTATAAAGCCTTTCTAATGGCTTTTCTACAACCCTATTGACAGGTTGACTGATATAATAATGAGTTCCCCGAGCAACAGGGCTTCCACATGAAATGGAAGGAAAGATTTAGTCAGGCTGCGGCCGTCAAACTGGATAATTAGGATTAAGACAGCGCGAGCCTCTTAGCTCTGACTGGCTTCCTGTACACGCCCAGCGATTAGTTCTATGACAGCTTTGGTATTTCCAAGTACATACATCTTTATGTCAGCTCTGAATTGAGAAATCTTGGCTCGCTCATTGAAATGGAAGTCAATTTCAGACAGCCTGCAATGTCATTTACAAGTCATTTAAAAACAACAGTGCAAAGTAAAAAATAACTGTTTCCATTTGATATGTATTTAGCTATAAGTGTTTGCTAGAAAAACGTATGTATGCTGGTAAGGTGTGGTTTTCAGGAACTTATATAACAGAATTAAAAATAAATTTATTGATCCAGCTCAAGAATCAGACAGAATCCACCTACCTACCTATCTACACCTCTCTGTCTGTCTACCCCCTTACTGAAATAATACCTTAGTTTACTATGACGACGCAAAGAATATAGAAAAAGTTTCCTCACGCAGAAAAAAAATTGATATTCCAAATTCTGAATATTCAAAATGAATATTTGCAATGCAATCACAATATCAAAGGAAACACTGTAATTGACAATTGGGATTTTAAGTCATGAAGCTATAGCTGAATCGTGTCCAATCAAATACTGTAGGTTTTGTACAAAGATGAAAGAACATAATCCACGGTCAGATCTCCTATTCTTAGACATCCTATGAACGTGATTCACAAGCGCTCAAATCCAATGCAAAGTCAATACACTGGGGTTATTGTGCACGCACATCTCATGTTACACGTTCAGCATTTTTAACCTGGCTAAACACACACCGATTTCCAAAGCATTTGTATAGATGTTATCAGGCTACTGTCAGCAGTTCCATCATTTGAATGCTGATCCTAAACAAACAGCTTTTTAAGAGCTAAGAGGAAGCATTTGCATGCTAGCCTTCATAATAGCACCTGGTTTCATCAGCGCTACAGTAAATCTGCCTCAGTACTGACTCATGAAGGGTTTAGCGTGTTACGCATGTCACCACGCTCATTTTGCAATAAGGTTTTTAGCGGCCCTCAAGGTACGTTATATGACGCCGCATCCAACAGGAAGTGAAATGCCTGGCATGTCGCAGCAGAGAGAATTCTGGGACTGTGAAATTACAATTCTGCCCGGCAGGCCATTAACAATTCCGATCACCATCATATTATCTGATCTCTGTTCAAGATGTTTAGCAATTGTACCTGAATACATTTTAATTAGTGCCACCTGCAAATATCACTATTATACGTGATAATACAAAAACACGACTGCCAAATACAAAAACGTATCACCAAAACCCTATGGAAGGGTCTGAGTCATATTTAGGGACCAAAATGTCTTAGACTCTTTCAACAGTTTTGGGCAGTAAGCAACCATCCAGCAAATCACTAATAAGCACTTGGAATACTTTCCTGACCGCATAGCAACACCCTGGAAACCACCAGTTTTGCACTGACAAGTACCACTCTTAGTCTTAAATCTTTCTCAGTCTTAAATCTTAGTTTTAATTGTTATGTGTTTTAACCCCTAATTTGGGGATGTTACAGGGTTTATTCAGAACTAGGTGGAGGTCTAACGTTTCAGACTTGATCTGGTAACAGAAGTTGCAAGTTCAAACTCACGAATGATTAAACCATGTACAGGGGAGCTACACAGATTATCTTGTTTTATAACTATCATCTATTATTTATAACTATTCTGCCATTAAGCAGAATGCTTGGATAACCCAGGTTGCTTTATGGTGTCTGTACCTGTTCGCGAAACATAGAACCCTCTAATTGAGAGGGTGGAGGGGCAGCCCAGATCTTACACGTAGCTCCCCCGGAACTTTTGTTGTAACTTCTCGCTACTGTGTGTGGAATGCTTAATTACAGCCTTTTATTTTCCTGTCTTTCACCCTCAAAGCTGCAAACAAAATTCAGAGCATTCTTTGAGCTTCTAATTCTGACTCTAAGAGACATTCCACTTCCAGAATTCTACATTTTAAAATTCCAATAATCTGCATTATGGAATTTTTACTGGTGTTAAACAGACGCCACATTCTGAAACATATGAACGCTTCACTTGCATTTCGTTCCAATGTAAAACTGATGAAGGCAAACCGACACGTTCTCATATCAGTTTACCAGCACGCCACTTATTAAATGTCGATCTTAAACTCTAAGCGAAGCGAAACAGCAAATAGCTTTACATTTGACACAGTAATGGTGTATTCTGCGAAGCGTGCCATGGTTTTAGGTTTAAATCCAGCTCGGAACCTCAACACAGAGGAATGTTAGCTGGATCACGGCTGACTGAACTGTAACTAAAGTTCATGTATTTTTAATGAAGACGCGACAGCATGTGGCTGTATCACATTCCACACTCATGATATTGGGTGTGTGCGAGCATGTCATTGAGTAATCGTTTGCGTGCCCTTATGTGGGTAAAACTGACAAATTTTAACCCACCCACTGGTTAAATCATCACATTATGGTGATAGTACCAAATGTTGTCAGATGGTCAAGCTGATGAAACGCTTGTAGATCAAAACAGGAAAATACAGGCTAACATTCTTAACATACTTAATGCTTATCCAAAGCTTAATTTGTAAGGACAATTAAGCAAGACCTTGCATGATCCTTCACATTCTGCCATTCTCACCAAACTACGAAGGGCTAAACTAACATTAGTAGCCATATGTAAGGATTTAAATAGCTGTTGGTGCTGGACAAATGTTATACTTTAATGATATGGCTGATGACCTATTGCAAACCTAAACTGGTTAAGTCCATATTTTTACATTCTAAAATTAAATAAAATTAAAATAATAATAAAAAATCAACTAACAGAAAACAAGGCACGATATAAACAAATTACTAAACAGAAGGGGAATACATTATGCATCTAATACTATCTGCATGATAACATATTAGCTGTAAACATTTTAAATGACGTAATAATTATATAACCAGTATGTAGATATAAATAGCGCTACAAAAGTGTTCCTGTAGCTCAATTGGTAGAGCATTGCGCTAGCAGCGCAAGGGTTGTGGGTTCGAATCTCGGGGAACACACATACTGATTAAATGTATAGCTTTAAGTCGCTTTGTAGTAAATGTAGTAGTAAAATTTTAAACAGTAACTAACAAAAGCGCTAAAATTTCACAACAGTTAAATAAATGACGATCTCAATTAACAAACTGTTCTTGGAGGTACAATGTCATTTCTGAGTACAGACAGTGACATGGGAACTAAGGTCTACAGCACTGGAAAGGCTTTATAAGACAGCATTACAACGGAAACGAAGGGACCAAACGATGGAGTCCCAATGGACTGAGAAAATGTTGTGTGGTAAACAGAGGCACTAACAGCCGACCTGATGGATGCTTGTCGAATACTAATAAAGCGATGCTATTTGAAGTGTCTGTGTCTGGCGTGTTCTGTGTCTTGGAGGGAAGTGATGTGTATAGTGAAAAACAATATGCAAATTAAAATAACTTCCCTTGATCCTACTGCTAGTCAATCAGTGCGAGTTTTTCACTGGCTGATGCTTATACAAAATCAAGACAGAAGAGTGGCCAATTGCCAATATGTAACATGTAACGTAGCTAATTTTACACAATATTAACCCTGAAATGGTTTATCGTTATAGATTCTGGAATGTCAAGAACATTTTCTTCTGGTTAACATTTATGCACCAATTAACTGTAAACAAATGTCAAACTTTGATCAGCTGCCGGTTAAGCTGTTGATGAACTACAAGCTGGTAAAATTCATACATTAAACATACGAAGACGCTCTTCAAAACACAAATTATTAATTAACTTCGGCTATTCCTACATTTTAGTGACACCATTAAGATTTGCACTAAAGTACTCCGGTACTTTTCCACCTAAGAACTTGGAAAGCTTTGGCTGCCAAAACCACATTTTCAAGAAACTGCTGACCGGCCAATTGATATGATATACCCATAAATACGTTCAAAATATCGCAAGCTTGTACTTAGAACATGACTCAGGTCTCTCCTTTGGACTCAAATATCAAAGCCGGTAACACACATTTACACCTTGGAAAAATGTTTCCTTGAACAACATCGCCAGGAGCATTTAATGTATTCAGAAAACAGCTAAAAGAAGTAAGGCATTTGTGTGTCTCCAGCTGAACCAGGCACAAGCACCTGTCTTTTAAGGTGGTCCTCGGGTTCGAAAGACGGTTGACCTAAATTTGCTGGGAATACACCAGGGCCCTGTTATGATTAATAACATGGTTGTATTGGCAACATCATTATTCGTTAAAACAGGACTGTAATATCCATCTAAACATCATCGCAAACAACTCCCTACATCATCTTCCCTTCATTTTAAGGTGATTTGTTACAGATGGTGCATTAAAACTATTTCTTTGTCACTAATACCAGTTAAATATTGTTATAGAAACATAAGCTTTAATTGATCAGTCAATTTGATGCTCGCCACTTATGCGAACCGAACAGAACATCCTGTTCGACTCCCAAACCCACACACGTGACAGGTGAGCTGTCAGTCATAAGATCAGCGAATAATACAGACTGATATCACCTCCATCTAAAATCGTGTTTGACAGTAACAGAAAGACAGCAAGACTAGCAGCTGTGATCACATATTTACAAGTCCTACATCTGGGTATCCCAAGGAATTTTGGGAAAACGTGGGGATGCACAAACTAAGAACCAGTACATGCATTTAAAACCCACAATCCTTCATATGTTCCGTTTGTTTGGCTTATTAAAATGTCCTGATAATATGGCGCAATTGCAATCTCACAGAAACTGAAAGAATGTTATTAAATATAATAAGCATAATAATCTGGTGGGGGGCATGTACAGTGTATAATTTAAACACAAATTGCATGCATTGAAAACAAAGACACTTACTTCATCCTCTGACAGTCCATAAATGGGTTCAAAATTCGTAGCCATAAAGCCAAATGGCAATTTAATACACACATACACAAAAACACACACACACACTCGTGTAAAAACTGGAACAATGGCAAAGTGTGTCCTCTCCCAACCTCCTGTGACTACAAGTTGATCCAATACACCGATGCACCCCAAAATATTTATCCTTTTAAACCATATCGCAACGACATCAAGCAGAGATGTAAGTCCTCCGGTTTAATCTCATTTAACGGCTGAAAGTCGGTGAATACACGCGTATTATTCACAACAATATGATCCCCTCGTCAAGTGTAAACGCGAATCATTCACTTCCTCTCAGGATCCGAAACGCTCCCCGCAGAAATAAGTGACAGCTCGATTCTCCAATCAGAGAGCTCACTGAAACTCCCGGGATGAGAATTGTCCAATCCCTGCACCCTGAGGGCGGGGAAAAGCTATTGCACTTTTTGGAGTAACCAGGGATGGGTAATTTCCTGGATCCCCATATAGGTGCCATAAGAGCTTTACATATATTGCGTGCTTATAAATGACTATATATATATGTACGTATGCATAACATATGAATACGTTGGCAATGTAAGCTCTTTAAAAAGACTATACATTTGAATTCTTGAATTTCATAATAGGATTCCTATAAAAAAATGCTTGAACATGACAACAAGCTCTTATAGCGGTGCTTTATCACCCTCTACTGTTACAAAAGAAGTACTGCAACAAGTGCTCGTCTGCATTGTGCAAAGTATGAGTAAGTAGAATTAAACAAACTGATTTACTTGGTATTTAAAATAAATCGTGGTACATAATGTATTGTAGAAACAAAATATTACATAAGGGAAAATTACACTAGGCATGTGATACATAAGCGCTGAAGGTTTAAAGGGCATTTTTATATTTTAACGTTTAATTCCCCGTCTGACTGGGATTTCTTAACTTAAACGTGTTTGGTTTGGATGCGTTACGTTGCATTGAGTTTCGTTTTATAATGCTACTATACAAAAATATACAGATAACTGTGATAAGCAGAGTTGAAGTATTTTTTTTAGATTGTTTTAGATTCCACCATTAATGACTGGAAATTTCAGTAACATCATCGCCCTCTGATGGTTTGCATGGGTAAGCAAAACCACCGGTTTTCTGTTTTGGTCAAGACAACAAGACCCAGTTTCATCGTGTATTTGTATTAATGAATGAATATTGTTAGACAATATTCATATAGAATAAGAATAAAGTGACAAAGAATTCCCAAGTGACAAACCTTGAAATAATGAAGTACGAGGACCAAGAAAAAAGAACTATCATAAATCTCTCAATAGAATTTAGACCAATATTATGATTTAAAAAGGTGAATTTACTTTTTTTTAAAGTAAGATTTGTCTCGTGATGCAGAGCAACGCGTTACGCAAAGTACTTGAATTTCTAAGGATTTGAAGTGTTTAAACAAACACTGACTCACAATCTCGAAGCCATATTTAAGCATGCAAAGTGTGAACACGTTATGATGACTCTCGCATTTTCATTGCGTTCTCACTAACCTAGCACTCGCCTCTAGCATGTTTGTTGGGAATTTTGCAACGTTAAGGTTTAACATATAAGGGTAGTTGATATTAAATTTCAATTGAACAAGCCGTTTTCTGTAGTGTAAACATTTATAGAGCTCTTGTTTATTCTTGTGATATCATACAGCTGTATGATCGTCTGCAATATATCGTCTTTCCCTTATATAGTTTATATATATTTCATTATATAGTTTATAAATGTTTATTGTATTCGATAACTACCCATAAGTTTTAAATGTACCAGCAGATGTCCTCATACTGCCATTGAAAACATCCTGTGACCTAGTTAACCAGCGGTGCGATTTACCCACAAGCTAATCTAATATTTATTAATGGCTTAACCAGGCCTTTACGTTAGCTGTGGATAAACGTCAAATATAAGATCGTTCTATATTCTCAGTTAATTATAATTAATAAATGGCATTAAATAACTTCAAACACCAAGTCTAGTCTAAAGTCACATTGAAATAATAAAAGAGTCACATTGAAAAGTCACTCATCAGCATGATATTCCAAAGTGTGAATTTCTATTCTGTAAAGCACCACGTGAGATGTTTAGTAGAATATTAACGATATTTATTTTAATTTAATTTTACCAGCAAAAATGTAACAGCCGTAAGTGATCTCCGGTCAGCCCCAGGATACTAAATTACATTAATTAAGATTATTGTACTTGTTGGCTTAGATGACTCATTGACATTTTCAGTGGTCCAAGATCAAACACCACTCTTTTCATTAATAATGATTGCCATGTTTTAAATCAACTCAAGTTACAGATGGTAAAATTACATAATACTAAAACCCATTGAAAGGGATGTGGAATGAATGTGGAAGCAGGCGCAAGACAGATTTTGACTCCTCTGTCCGCTCCTTTTCCACTCAATCATGGGCGGAAACCCAGCAAACAATTTTAGTCAGTAAGAACGTTTCCCTAACACTTCCATCAAGTAACAAAAACGTTTACATTTTTTCATGTTCTAGGGATGTCCAGTTTTTATACATTGCGTTAAAGTTACTGCTTGGTTATAAAAACGTTATTCAAATATTTTTAAAACGCTCCACTAACAACTTAAGAATAACATTTTTTATATATATGATGCATAACAAGACAAAGTTCTAACATCGTTGCAAAAACATTTTTGATAACTCTGAGAGAACTTTTAGAGAACATTAGGCTTTAGGATAGTGTATGGTAGATATAGCTTGGTGTATATATACTTGGATATGGTGTATTAGGACAGTCTGAGCAGAGCATTTAATCTTCCTTTGTTACACACAGATCTGTTATTTTAAGCTCCTCATCACAGGCACTCACAAATCTAAGCCTGACCCCTGCCCACAACTCTAATCATTCCTTAAGCAGAGGGGTCAAAGTTCAACCCCAGGACCATGATGTCAGTTGTGTTTTAATACTCGATTAGGCCAAATTTCCAGGTTATTGTAAAATCCTGTAGATTTATTGTATCATGCAGAAGAGAGAAGGGCAAGAGAGAAGACCAATACATTGCTGTACCATGACATACCATAGAAAACATATCACAGACTTTCTGATCTTTTTATTTATTTATTTAGTTTCTTCCAAAAGGAGCCTCAGAAAAGGTTTGATATGAGTGATATGAGCAAAGACCTGAAACTCTAGAGGAGACATGTTGTGATTTTCTGTAGAATTTGTTCTTTCGTTAGACTCATTGCTGTCTATTGCAGTAAGCTTTCCTGTAGCTCAGTGGTTAGAGCCTGGCGTTAACAACGCCAAGGTCATGGGTTCGATCCCAGGGATTGCACATACTTAGAAACAATGTATAGTATAATGTAATATAAATCGCTTTGGATTAAAGCGTTTGCCAAATGCGTAAATGTATAAGAACTATACAATGTCAAAATCTCATTTGTGTTTTTTTTAAACCAAATGTTCTGTTAATGTTATGAAACGTTTCAGCGTTATTGATGTCAGTAAAGCAGCCTGGAACAACAAGAACCAACAAGAAGCCTCTTTGGTGCGAGAGTGATAATGTTATGTCAGACTGATCTCAGTACTGTAGAGGCTTTAGCATGACACGAGTGACGGTGTCTGTACACTGCAGTGTGACACTCACTCTGTGGTGAACAGCTGGCATGAGCCTGACATGTAGCTGACCCCCTCTGATCCTAATGCAGACTCCATCCCGGAGATTAGAGGAGACGGGAGGAAATTCAGCTTGTGTAAAAGACAAGCCTCATTTATGACTGCCAGGTCACTTATGCATCAGAATGAGTCGTTTGTGTGCTTTATTTCACTCAATCCATCCTGTGCCATTAAAACTGGAATCTGTCTGTCTGTCTGTCTGTCTGTCTGTTGTGGTTTGTTTCTAGGTTAAAATTAACTATAGAGTTGACAAATGTCTCTGGGCATCGGCCTTCATTAGCATGGTGCATGTGCAACCTCCAACCTCTCTTTTCCTTCCTCTCTCTCTCTCTCTCTCTCTCTCTGTTTTTTCATATATAACAACCTACAGCATAATAACTGCAGAGTGAACTTGGTAACCTTGTAGTTTATGAGACACTATAGTATTATGATTATATTTGTGCTTTTTTTAGTTGCCATTCCATTATTTCTTCATTAGTGTGTCATAATTCAGTGGTGTCTTTTACATCCGTGTGTGTATTAAGTTTTCTTGTCCTTTGTATCCTTGGTCACCAGTCATATGAAGAAACTGGTGACCTTTGCACCATCAAAACAGCTACTTAACTTCACTTTATGACTTTATGATTTTCGAATATGTTTTAA
>JAZGTJ010011104.1:0-17311 GCA_036877575.1 Botia almorhae
TCTCTCTCTCTCTCTCAAACATCCATCTTAGCACCTTCATGAGACGTGTGCAGTGTTTGTAACAGTCTTTGCAAGCTCCACAAACTCTATGGAACACAATTTAAACACTCATAAGCACACACAGATGTGTGACGCTGGTAGTCTGATGTTTATAGATTATAGCTCATGTACGACCCAAACGAGCTTGTTTGTTTTCATGTCCGTGCTAATATTTTTCCTTGTATCTCATTCTTTTGTTTACAGTCCACTAAGGAGACAATGTGTTTTGATACACTCTTGCATGTAGGTGTGCTGCCTCTCGCATGCTGTGACGGTCCATTTGATGTTTCTGTTGCTGACATCTAGTGACCAGCATGAAGAACAGAAGTTCTGTGAATAATTCATGTGCTCTACGCATTGCTCGCGGCAGATCATCCGCCTTGAGGCCGAAAGCTGTGCGTGTGAAAACAGAGTTTACAGAGCAATGTAGTTAGTCACCAGGTTGCAATTCTATGGCCGTGATGATTCCAAAAGCTGAGATTTAAAGGAATAGTTCACCCCCAAATCTTTTTTTTATCATTTACTCACCCTCATGTCATTCCAATTCCGCAGAACACAAAAGAAGATATTTTGAGAAATGTCTCTGTGGTTTTGTGTCCATACAGTGGAAGTCAATGGGTGCCAATGTTTGGTTACTAGAGATCTTCAAAATATCTTGTATGGATTAACCTGAAGAAAATGTGTTGATGGATCATGTAATATCTGATACTATTTCTGATACTGATACTGATGTCTAATCTGTGCTTGCTATGTATTTAAGTTTGTTGCTTGGGGCAGCAGGAAAATCGAGCTATGCATGCTCATTGAGATCCGTGCTTATTTATTTTCTAGGTTTAGATTGACATATAAATGGTGTAAGTGGAACCTTTGTTAAATACCTGAAAGAGATCAGCAATGGGAGTCGTCTTTCCTGAGATTAATATTTTATACTTCTTACAAGTACATTAGCCTTGGATCTAATGAAGTTTCTGAAAAATACATTATTTAGATGGCTCTGTGGTATCGATTTATGCACCCATGAAGTGGCTTTATTTGCACTGTTCCTAAGCCAGAAACAGTCTGGTTTCTAAACAAGCTCCAAGGCAGTTTAAAAAGGCAGCAAGGGACTTCCTGCGTAACTTATATCCTGTCATCTTAGAGTGAGGAAACGATATGTGTTTGCGCTCTTGTCACATGACTGTCATGGTGATAAATTTGTTCTTTGTTGCATCTATCATTTGGGGATCATGTTACTCATTCAAATGAACGGCCGAGAGATTTCCATAAGATAAAATGCTCTCTCAAAGCCTTCAATTATTAATTATATTTATGGAATTAAGTGCATGGATACAAAGAGCTAGCAATTGAGAAAGCTTGTATCCAGGACGTAGAGGGAATATTTTTGGAGAACTGGGGTCAAGACAGATTTTGCAGAGGTCGGTTGTATAAGCTAATGAAGTGTCTTTGTGGTAAATCAACATGATTGCGAGTCTTCACTGATTGGTTGAGCATGACAGACGCTGCCGGCTTCTTGGCAAGCAGCTGGAAAGGGAAGTTAGCATTGTTATGGAAAAATGAGAAATTTAGGAAAATGTAACAATATTTATACCGCGTGATGTAAATATGCACGTTTTGGGTCCTCATTTGGGCAGTTTATTTGCATCATGTCTCCATAGCAATTATAATAACGTAATATAATTGTGTAAGACTGGAATTTATTTGATTTGCTTGAGGCAACCAACTGAAAACACACCTACAGTGTGTACATTCCGGAGTACAGCGGGAACTTTGCAAGAGTTTGTTTTGGGAATTATTGGGAATGATTACAGAATGACACACGACGTTCCTGTTTACACTGCCAGTAACAGAGACTGTTTTGTGGACATGCCACCATAGCACAAATGTAGGATGTACTCAAACAGTTCTGTGTCTGTACAGTAAAACAATAGTTTCCACAACATCAGCTTTTTATACACAAGGATCTTGGAACGTCGGAGACTGGTACAATGTCCAGTGAGGGTAACTGCGGACATGATGGGTTCTCAAAACAGGAGAAAAAAATGAAATGTACGTTTCTTTGAGAGCATGTGTGTACCGGTTTCATCTGCATTTAAAGTTCTTACACGCCAGAATTGTTATTTTTATAGTAAATAGGAACATTTAAAACATACATTTTTTTAGACGTTGTATTAACAATATTGTTTGGTTATCAAAACCTTATTCGACCCTGTTATAATTCTGTAATGTCGTTAAAATGTTCCACTAACTGCTTAGGAATATGATTTTTAATATGATATTTAACATTAAAAAGTATTTTACCAATGTTACTGTAAGAATGTTTTTGGATAACTCTTGAGAGAACCTTTAGAGAACAGTAGCCAACGCTCTGTGAATGTTCCCTGTTAGCTAGGTGTGTGTGTTTCTCTGCTGCCTTAAACAATGTGACATCATATCGCCGCGTGCCAAGAGGCGTGTTGTCAAAGTTTTCAAAGCACACTATGTGCTTGGAATTCTCCCCAGCTTGTACACTGGAAGCCTCGAGGCACTTGTTACTACTTATATAAATACACCTAAAGCTGTTTGTTAAGACAGACTGTTGTGCCATTAGGTGTCAGCGCCTGAAAATTCAGTTTCTAGTCAATCAGTTTCGATTGTATTTCTACTGTACTCACCTCATAAGCAGTGGCGTTGCGAAGGGGGAGCTTTGGGGGCTTAAGCCCCTGATGTATTGTCAAAAGCCCCTGATCTTTTGGAATATGTTGCACTTAAAACACTGTGTTTTGTTCATACAGTGTGTTCAAAATTAAAAGAAATGCAGAGTATCATATGTATTGGTTTGTAATCCATTAATCATTTATAAAATAATGTAACTGCCTTGCAAATAATCCATGAGTTGGTGGGAGGCAGCGGGGTGAAGTAGGGCTGTTTTGGCCCTGGGGTGAAGTAGGGCCCCTTATCCCTTCTGACCCTAGCAACTCCCCTGCTCATAAGTTACCCTAGTGTTTTTTTAGTTATTTCCTCCTGTATGCTCGCTGCTTTTCACAACATGTGCTGTTTCAACAGAACTGAGACCCGCACACAGAGAAATGTTCAGAGTTATGAAGGTTCCCCGTTTTATTAGGTGTACCACTGTATTTTATACTGTTAGCCGTGACATCAGTAATTGCGGCGTACATGAATTTCGTGTGTCTCTTCTTGCTGCTCGATATCTTGCCGCCTGTCGTCTTCATTACCGCGTTGTGAGGGAGCTGCGAGTTGTTGGTCATTTGTTCTTTAACTTTTAAACACAGTTTATGTTTGGATTGGTGCTTTACGAACACTCTGGACTGTTGTGGTTTTGTTGTTTAATACACATTCTTGTACGATGGTGTGTGTGTTTTAGGAAAGCACCATGACCGCTAAAAAGATAGGCTAAGTGACACTGTTACTGATTGTAAGTTAACAGTTATTTGTTCCAACAGACTATAATATAAAGTCATATGCTGTTACAGTCCTCATAATATTTTGGTTTTCTGGAGTAATTTTAAATTCTAATTTCTCCACTAGATGGCACTATTATATTATTTTGTTGAGCGCGTGCATTTTGCACGGTATTTCCCTGCCTTTGGATAAATGGTCTGACCCCAATTAACCTGCCCTGCCATTTTTCTTTTTTTTTAATTTAATAACTTAATGTTTTTTTATCCGCATGTTGTTTCTTGTATGTGACTTAGCCTGATTTCCGTCACCACTTAAATCGTGCAGTACTACAAATACAGTAAGTTTATAGAGACTGACGCATTTGTCTGTTAACAGAAACTGGTTATCAAAAAATGTATGTTTATTCATGCATATTAGTGCAATCAGTTACTTTTATTGGTTAAAATGATCAAAAATCAGTTAGTGAGCAAGTACATGACACGTCAGAGTTCAAAATGGTATCCGTAACTTACACTGATTCACAATAGTAACTTTATAATAATGATTCATAATTTGAGCTTTCAAATTCCAAAGAAATCCAAAGAAATGTTTGCGAATCGTAAGGTAAACTGCAATTTTATGTTTCAAATAATAGAGATGCAATAGAGAGGCAAACGTTATAGATTTAAATTTCCATTAGCTGTGTTTCTTGTTAAAGGTCCAGTCCTCGTTGAGAGGAAAAAGGTATTTTTGGAAATACCCTCAGCCCCTCAGTTTTGTGTCCTACTGCTTGGCCTGTTAACAGTGTAATCTATTTTACAATGAAGGTCATTTGTACACCTCAAGGTGGGCCAGACCAACCACAAACGCAAAAATGACATCTTTAAAGAATTTCCACAGTCTAACGTGATAATTCTGAATAATATTTTCCATCCCTGATGTTTGTTGCATTCGGTTTTAAGAGAAACGGCAACATGCAAGTTGTCGCAATTCCAGTTTAACGCCTAAAAAATTTAAATTACTACATAAGTCACTTTAAAAAAGTTATTTGAACTAATTGGCATTACTTAGTTTAGTTTCTTTTCTTAGTTTTTTTTTGCATTAGTCATGATGTGCTTTTTGAAATCATGTCGCACACTTTAAACAATACACAAACCGTTTGTATGTTCGTTAATTCATACGCAAATGACCTGTATTTGTATATAATTGCATATTTGTTATGCGATTTATTGGCGTGTTCATGCACTCACCCGAGGCTTCCTCGTACCTTTTGTTCATGTGACATCAGAACGTGTGGGGGCAGGCGGACCCTGACTCATGTGTTTTCCAATCATTGTTTCGTTATTTGACCTTCTCACCTATGGGACAGAAATGAATGTAAGGTTATCCCGCTCAGATTAGGGACAGTCCTTTAGCATCTGTGTCTTTAAAAGGACAAACTGAAGTGTTTGTTAAATGTTTGTGTTTCGAGCATGTGCGAGAGGTTTCGTTGTTTCATGTTTAGTGACTTTAAAAAGAGCAGTTCGTATTCAGTCGGTTGATAAGCAGAAGACTGCTTGAGGAGTCAGTTTGTTAGAGGTTCACATGTTGTTAGCCTGTCTCCTACTTGTTTACAACCACGCATGTTGCAGAGCACCTCAGCGTGCGCAGGAAGTGACACGTTCTGAAATGACAGCTCATGGAAATTATATTGCTTCTGCTCTTTTCTACATGCCAAAAGAACACTACACCGGCTAAAATATAGCTCGAATTTATGCTTTACTGTGTGTAAACGTACATGGGAGACAAATGGATGCAGAGAAAATTGTTAGCACTTATGCAGCTGATGCTAATTGTAATACTGTATCGCTAAGAATGCGTTTCATAGTTTGTCGTTGCTCCTGTGTTTGGCTATAATATTAGTATGTTAAATTATTATGTTAAACTCTAAAAAAAAGTCAACTGATCCCTCTTTAGCTTGAGCTGAAGAAACACAGGTTGTGGTTTCAGTGCATCTGAAGCTTGTAAGCTTTTGATTTTCTCTGAAAGAGGATGTTACTAGCACTGTTTAACCCTTTGTGTCTGTTTTGGTTTTGTGATAGGTATCAACATCAGTTTCCTTTTGACTTTTAGATCTTTATCTGTAAACCATAAGGGCCTCTGATATAATACTTGCAGGGTGTGCACGTCGATATTAATCTATGCAAAATGTATGTGTGCAGCAACCTTATGGGGCCTAAGACTACAGTACTGTATGTATATATATATATATTCACATACACACGCATATGGTTTAAGTATATATGTATATAAATGTGTATTTTTATATAGCTAGGGTCCCAGAATATCTTTGGCTCTGCGCAGTGAGTTATGGGCTCGTTTCAAATCATAATTTCTCGGACAATGTGTGGCATGGCTTTCAAGTGTTTCGGTTTTCGTTGTTTTTACATTTAGGTACTGTGATATACTTGTGCTTCTAAGTAGCTGTTCTGAGGCTCAATAATAAATGGAACAGGGGCCTTTAATGCTGGAGGGTTAGACGACGAGACCTTTCGAAAACCTCAGCCTACGTGACGTGCCATCGTTCGTTCTCCCCGAAACCTTAAGCAGCGGTGAATTTCACCGTTAAGTGGGCGAACTTAGATTTCGGAGGGTAATGCGGTGAGGAGAACAGAGAGGAGCCCGACATCTAAAGTTCATGATCTAGTTTAACAAACATCATGACTTTCTATCTGACCTCTGGGCCCGCTCAGCTACACGCTTCACTGTTTCTGGTGCATTGGCGGGCAGGGTCATTGTAGGGGTCCAGGTGAGACCAGAATGGTCTCCAAGGCTTTGTGAACATCGCTGGTGAACTTGTGATTGTATATTATGCAAGTGCGGATTTGATGGGTCTCCACAGTGTTTCTCTAGAGTTCCTCATAGTTCCTCATAGTTCCTCAAGCTCCATTGGCAGAATTTCAGGTCAAGTCTTTTCTGTTTAGATAACTAGTTGTAATCTATGATACCCCAACAGCCCACAACTTGTGTGGTTGCTAATAAACTTTGTTTAGAACCTCCAGTGGTTCTAGGAGCAAGTTTTTGCTGATGTCACTAAAGCGCATTGTGCAGAGGTGCTCACAGTTGCATTTTGGATGCAAAGCATGACCTGAAAGTGCTGATGCCACCCACTCATGCACATACATATAAATAGATACACATTGATTTGTCTTATGATGACTTGTCTTATAAAGTAGTTGATCAGGTTGAGGTTAAGCGTAACTTTTTACCATGAATTACACCTAGAGATGAAAAAATTAAACAGGTGAAAGGGGATCAAACGGTTACCAGGAAGCGGCCTCACCATCACGTTTGATTTCTTTTAATCTGCCACTTTTGAACACTTTTTCCTGTAAAAAGTACCTTAATTGAGTCTCAAGTTGTGAAGTGCTTTGTGCTATTGCTTGTTTTCCTTGCCGTGCCTCTAAACCCTTTGCCTTGCCTCTAAACTAATGCACAGGGCCTCTCTTGCTCTCTCTCTCTCTCTCTCTCTCTCTCTCTCACCCACCCACCCACCCTGCATTACAAGGCTGAGACTGTGGTCTGCACCTCACAGCTTATCGTAAGTTTTACTAACTGCCGCTTACCAGAAGTGACAGGAGACCGGGGCTTTTGAGTGACATCATTTCAAGCGACAAGGCAGATAAAACAGATGTTTCAGTATCTTCATCTTCCTCGAGGATGTGCAAAGACTTCACGTTTATGACAAAGTCAGACATTTATTATTTCATTGTTGCAGTATGACAACTTTTTTCTCATGTGTTCTGTTTGTATTTAAAATGATGCATTATAAGCGTATTACGGACAACACTTTGCATGACTATGTGTCAAACACGTGTACTGTAGGAACTTTTCTGGAGTTCACAGGTTTCTTTAAAGAGTGTCACTGATAGAAGGTGTTTGCCACGATTTAGATATCATCAAAATCTGTGAAGCCTCACTAAGGCGATGCATCACCAACTTCCTGCTTTGTCATGTTGAACCTTGTGAGGTTTCACTTTTCAGTTCAGTAGTTTTGGTTTTTTTAACACATTGAGAAATGTTATTTGTAAGTTATCACAATGACATAAGCAAGCGTATCGCTTCAGCGCCGCCCACATACTCTGATATGTCACCTTGTTATTTGTCGGACCTAAATATAATCTAACCAAATATAACAACTAGTGTTTCTCAACACTACTAGTTCACTGATTTACTACATACAAGGATACACATGGTCTGGGCCAAACCAGTATAAAATTGGTATAAAATAAAAAAACTGTATTTTTTTGTATATATTTATTATTTTCTACATTTAAAAATATTTTCTTTTGTACAGTGAACTTCTGTATTGTGTTGAGTGGCAATTTGATGTCCAATGTCACAATGAGTTCTAAAGCACAACTAGTTAAGATCCTATACCAGATAATGATGGCTGTTATATGCAGTGTGTGTGTGTGTGTGTGTGTGTGTGTGTGTGTTATGAAACAGACGCGCATACGCTGCACTATAACCTGATTAAATCATTGCACATTTCTGCATCTTGTTAATGTGGTCAGTGCAGATGCATGAGTCGCATGTCGAGCTGTGTTTGCAGTTAACGGTTGATGTGCAATAGAACAGCAAGAACTTGTGGGAATTGTTTGTGTGTGTAATAATTCTGTGTTTTCAAACAATGTTACAGGCAAATAATGGTTTGCTCCATTCGTGTCCATTCTAGGACCAAACGCATCTTATGGCTTTCCTGACAAACAATGTGTTTTCCTGTAGTTTTTGCACTGTAGTAAACGCACACAAATCTACAGTAACGGATCTCTACCTTTTTGACTTTAAGGGCCTTCCACTGTCCACAACAATATTTGAAGCCCCGCCCCCACTCAGTCATTTTTCACCCAGTAAAATATTCTGGAGCTTGGCATATTCTTTCTAAACTAGAATACATATTCATTAAAAAACTAACCAAATTTTATTCATTTTAAATCTTCTCGAGGCCCCTTTGGAAGTTTGTTGAGGCCCTCTAGTGGGCCTCGTCCCCCGGTAGAGGTACACTGATTTACAGTACATGTACAGTACGACAGATTTGCACACATACAAACAGGTACAAGCAAATAAATAAGCACAGGTGATATAAATGGTTTTAATAGGGCATCAAATGTTTAAATAGTTCAAAAACCTTGCATTTACTGCAGTACATTCATAATCTTTCACCGAAAGTACATATGAATTTAGCTGTTATCATGTTGAAATACTTGTTACTTAAAGGGACAGTTCACCCAAAAATTCTTCCAGCATTTACACACCATCATGTCATTTCAGTTGTTATATGAACCTGTATGACTTTCTTCTTCTGTGGAACACAAAAGAAGATATTTTGAGAAATGTCTCAGTGGTTTTGTGTCCATACAATAGAAATCAACGGGTGCCACTGTTGTTTGGTTACCAACATACTTCAAAATATCTTCTTTCGTGTTCCTCTGAAGCCAGAACCTCATACAGGTTTGGAATGACATGAGGGTGATTGAATGATGGACCTGTCCCTTAAAAAAAATCTTTTTTTTACCGTTTAGAGATATTTGTGTTACAAAGCCTCAAACATCTTATTAACAATATGCGACTGGAAAAATACGTGTGGTCTCTTTTAAGCTATAGCTTGGTTTTCTGTCCCTTACAGTCATCACAGCGTTCACATTTCTGCATGTCTTGTGTTATCAGCCCGAGATGACACACAAGCGACACGGTTTAGGTCTGCAATCATCGACTGTTGTGCCTCTCCTCCTTTTCTTTTTTTAGGAAACCTTTACCCCGCATGTAGAGATGGAGGGATTTTAGTTCATCCATGACCCTCTCCTGGACTTTCACATCATCCAGCTGTTAAGATGTTGAAAACAATAACAGGCGCAGAAATTAGCACAGACGCAGGTTTCAATGAATCTTCAATGGATGATTAAAACTGTACTTACGTGTTCACTCGCATACTTCAGTTGTTGTAGCTGTAGAATGGCTGCCTGCTCTGCATCACATTTCTGGACAAAAGTACATATGTTTGTGTTTTAATCGCTCGGCATTCTGGGTAGTTTATTCAGACGCTGTACGTGTGTCTTTACCTTTAGGGTTGGCTTGTCTCCAGGTGTATAAGCTTGCTTGTATAGCTTATTACATCCTTTTTTAGTCTAAAACAACAAACAGATCGGTCAGAACCTCAAGTTAACTTTTTACATTAATTTTAGAAACCATGAGATGGAAATGTTTGATCCTACTGAAGTAAAATGCGTATATATTTAACCGGTTTAAACCGGTCCAGGTTGGTTTAAACTGTGCTACTCTTGCTAGTGGGTGAGCACAGCTGTCGTGTTTACCATCTGGTAAAGCTGGTTGACCAGCATGGTTTTTTGGTGATGTTGTTTAACCAAGAAAATTCTGCTGGTTAGATTTGTGAAGAAGCATGATGGGGACACCAGATTGCCATGTTAGAACCAATAGAACATACATTTACAGGTTCCAAAAAGGTTCCATAAAGAACCTGTAGCATCTACATAACCCTTCTGTTGCACAAAAGTTCTACAGACAATTAAAAGGGAAGAAAGTAAGGGTTCTTTAAAGAACCAAAAGTTGTGGTTATGTGATTTGTAGGAGTGGATGTAGGTGATATGCCATTCTTTTATTAACTAGGCCACTGGGCGTGTTTTGGGGAATTAGAACTTGTAGTTAAATCTTTGCTGTAGATCCACCTTTACAAACAGGAAGTCAAATATTTTTTACCCTCACCTCTTTCAAGAGCAATACTGACATGTGATCTTATGAATGACGCTCCCTAAACACACTCCATGAAGTAACATGACACTGTGATTTGTTCAGATAAGAAGCGGAGGCATTTGCTGACCTTATAAACACATTCTCTGAGTTGATCCATGATGTGTATAAGCTCATGATGGTAGTTTATTTCTCCCGGGTGACGGACAGATTTACTCTCCATCTTAACGAGAGCTGTTTCGAAGAGGTCGATGATTTTGTGCAGGACACAGCTGTGAAGATCTTTCTGAGGAAGGAAAATGGCAGAGTACGGTTTATATCTGTGCAACCTAGACAAAATTGTATTTATTGGATTAGAACAAAACTTTGCTCTCATGTTTGGCGGTATGTACTGTAATCTATGGCTATTATTGTTGCCCCTAAAATGAAATGATCACATGTTTGGGGCTGGACGTACATATGTGCTTATATGTGCATCGCAATGCCATAGAAGAGCCATTTTTGGCTGCATGGTTCCATAAGGAACCTTTTCAACATCCGTAGAAATTATCTTAACTTCTTTAAGCTGAGAAAGAACGGTTCTTTCATGAACCTTTAATTGTTCTTCAGTGACATCACTGTGAAGAATCTTTCAATATGATAATATGAATTCGGTCACTCACCTTTCCCCGAATTTTGTCAAAGGATTTGTGTTTTAGAAGAATGTTCTCCCCATCTGCATCCGTCTGAGAGGGTCATAACAAGCCATTAGCAACTGATGTATTCATATAGTTGCACACTTTTGTCTTGTGACGTTTCTCAGATAGAAAATGACTGACAAGTCATTGACTTACAAGTGCATGCAGTTATCTGAATGAGTAAACAGCTATGCATTCACATTCTTCCCAACAGTCGGATCAGATTACTTACCAGATCATTGCCGACGTGTCTGGCCATCATCTCCACCATGCTCAGATCAAAACAAGGTTCCCAAGTGACACACTTGGTATCTTCGTACACCACTGCACACTTGTGCACGTTAACGCCAAACACGAAGAGCAGAAAACCGTATTGCAAAGCGCCGGCCATGTTTAAACTTGTAGAATATGTCATCGATCAGAGATTCTCACAGATAAAACTGTCCTTCCTTCTCTCATTTACTTTCTCTCTGTCCCTCACCTTTGTATTTATTCTAGTTTCCTGGTGACGTCAACTTCCCCCCCGTCTGGAATTTTTCTTTTGTTACAGATTCTCCCGTTCAGATTATAAAAGACGGATATCAAACGCTAAGCCGTAAACTGTATCGTGTTCTTTATCCAGCGGGCATCACGTCTGAACCGGTGAGGCTGTCGCTGCAGAATGCGACGTTTGCTCACGGATTTATGCTTTTGAGGGAGTTTAGAGATAAGAATACAACTCCATAATGAGGTCATGACATTTCTGCGGCTTCAGTATGTCCCAGATTCTAAGACTCGACATGAAACCACAGCGTTGGTCAAGGAAAGTTCACTAAACTTGACACAAATTGCGGCATAATTCTTCTTTAACAGCTGTAATGAACCAGCTAATGTAACACATGGGTTTGTGACTCACGCTGGTCTGGGATTTTCAATATTAATATGAAAACTGACCAGTTATAGGTACAGAATGGATAGTGTGTCACTAATGGAACCTGTGTGGGAGATTTTGAAATCTAGACCACTCGCCAAGTCTTATCTCATCTTGTTTTTTGGTTGCATCAAATGTGACCGTTATCACTCCATTATCATGAAATTGGGTGTCTCTTTAACTATATCTGTCATTAGTTGATTTTTATTACACTAACTAACTATGCTTGTTTATTACATTCATTTTTAATCAGTTCTTCCCTGATGAAAATTAACCAGTTTTACTACAGTTTGCACCAAAAAAACATGGTTACTATAGTTTAACCATAGTAACAACAAACCGTGGTTATATCAGTGGAAATAAACGCGTGAAAAGCATGATTACTTTTACTATAGTAAAATCATGGTGAATTTTCACAAGGGTCATCAAACCTGTGCTTTTATGTTTGGATTGGAGTGAATTTTATTCTTGTCCCAGATCAAGACACACAATCTTAAAATATGAAAACCCAAAGGTTAGTATACTTGGTTACCAAGGAGTTCGGAATTCTCATGTGATGTATGTATAGACTGTTGGGCACCGTTTGTAGGCTAATTAAATTACACTAATGAGAGAGTAAAAGGGGGTTTGTTTGTTCACAGGGCCCAGCCCTGCCATTAATACCATCGAATATTAATTTCTTCGATATACACATTAAGACACATTAACATAGTCATTTTTAGAAATGCAGTTCTTTACAAAATATTTTACTTCAGTGAGTAATATAAGCTATTTCTTCCTAACTGGTTAGGCAGGAATTTTCCCAGTTGTTTAACCACACGAATAAGGTGTGAATAGTTCTGTTGTCTATAATGTTTCCACAGCAAATTCTGCCCAAGCTTTCGATTCAGTTTGTATTCACACTCAACATTGCACCTGGCTGTGGAGTCCCCTTATTGAAGGAATTTCCAGCCCTCGTTCAGCACGCTCCACATCTTTATCAGATAAAGAGAGACAACAGGGGTGATGGGGTAGGGGGTTTCCAAAGTTATTGTCTGTCATAAAGTAGCTTTGTTTCTGTGCTCACTTCATGAACCTTTACTCGGCTTCCTTGAAATGCAGGTCTGGGTAAACAGGAAGCAGTTAAACTGTGTAACGAAATCAATTTAATGATGCCATCGCAGGTTATGCTGCAGGTCTCTGAAACCCCGATAACCTTGGGCTGATATGATGTTTTATTTTTTGCGTGTTGCCAGGGAATCTAACCCATGACCTTTACATTGCTATGACAACACTCGGCCAGTTGAGCGCAATTTCACATGCGATTGTGGATGCATGTATGGATGTTTTCCGTACTGAGATTCATCTTTCTCTCAACAGGTTGCATTTCCTGCATTAACTGCAGATCAGGCAGGTGGACCGAAGCAGCAGTGCATCTGTTGCGTCAGCTGTAATCTGCCTTGTCATTTGTGCATGAATTATTGATATTAATTTGAATATAAATAATGATCATCCCTCAGTTGCCAGTGTTGGAGAAAAGCATGTATGAAAGAAATATTTTCACATTAATGTCTCGGTCTTTATCAGAATAAAATCAGTCAATCTGTTATATTAATATTAATTAGGAATATGAGAGAGGTGATGTATGTTCTGTCCCAACACATGTGTAATCAACTTTTTGGATAGAGGAATGACTTGTTTGTTGTCGTGGTCACCTAGGCAACCGCGGCCGATTACATATGTGTACATTTGCCTTTATACATTATATACAGTATTAAGCAGGAAAACATATTCTGCTACTGTTTGGAAATCGCATGCAAAAATCGGAAACTATTAAAAGCCAAACTAAAAAAATATTGAAAAGTGATGCTCGTTAGAAAATTAAATTAGGGATTTTCTGAATTTGTTTTAATAAGTTTTAGATGATGCGGTGACATCATGGATTTTGTGTTTAGCTACATCCGAAGTCTCTCGTAACTGTTCGTGACATTGCATTACTTTTTCCTATCGACATTAGTTTGCATAATGCAAAGGCATAAACGCGTTGCATGCAATGCTGGAAAGTGGATGAGTTTCTAGATCTATAACAAGGGCTTGTTTGTGATCACACAAACTCTTTGTCTCATGTAGCACCTTGTTTCTGGAGGAACGTTGTCTCATTTCACTGTGTACTTGTATATGGTTGAAATGACAATAAACTCCACTTGTAACTTGTAACTTGTAACTTTGTATGTTGTGAATGTGTTTCGTTGTTTGTGTCTCATTGTGAATGTGTTAATTACACCACTTATGTTTAAACAGACTCAAATGTTATTGAAAAATGCAAAAGCATTTGCTTATTTAAAAAAATTAAAGTTTTTATGACAAACAACAAGATAATTGTAACTGTCTTGTGCTTTATAGATGCTTTTTGTATTGGTGGGCCCTGACATCTATAGTAAAACATAGATGCTATTGAAAGATGAACACAACATGTTCAGTACAGATTACTTCCTATGATGATTCTTTGTGTATGTTTTGATGCTGGCGGTTTGACTTTTATTCAAGCTTTACCAGTAAGACTTCCCTGCTCTTCCACCTTCATCAGAAAGATTGGCTGGCCAACTAACTTCATCAGCTAAATTACAACCAGGTAGACAAGCACCAAAACTGCACTAGCACTAACCAGCTTTGACCGATTGCTTTTTTTTAAACCCTAATCAACTCTTTGTTTACGCAAGATGATTCCTTATGACATCACAATATAGGATTATTTTATTTATTTATTATTTTTTATCTTCTCGTCATTATAAATTACACAAGACAAGGTCTTTGTAATTCACTTTCGCTCCAGATTCATGGATTCACACTGGTGTCTAAATTCATTTTGCTTTCAGGTGCGACTTCAGTCTTCAGTGTGACACTGGCTGTTGTGTGGGATGTGCCGTGTGGTGTTTATGCAGATGAGACTGATGACAAAGATTTCCTAGCGTTAGAGGAATAAGATGACAGACTCTGTGTGTAGTATCTCACTTAACTCGCCCATAGCAACACAACAAGTGCTGGAGGCCGAAAAATCTACATAAACAATCAATCAATCAACACAAGCGTTATTGAAAATGATTCGTTTTATTGAGTCATAGACTTTACCACTTTTGTTACTTGCAAGTAACAGCTCTGAGATTTGAACAATTTAATAAATTAGGCAAATAAATAAACATCGTTATTTTGAACCTCCTGCGCACAATGTGTGCACAACATTTACTTTATAAATAAAATAAATAGAACAGAATTGAAATAGAATTGATCATTTCCAGAAATGCTAGAAAATCATCAACACTAAGACACCTCAGACTTCTTAAAACTTGTGCCTTAAGCTTTTGGCTTGGCGTCTCCTGCGGTCCGTGCTGCTCTTATTTCTCAGTTCTGTCGCCTCTCTGTAGACTTTCTTCAGCTCGTGCAATGCTTTGCGCTGGACCATCGGATCATTTTCCTAAAACAGGAATGTCAGGAATGCGTTTTAGTTAATGATTATAAGTCACACAGGGAGATTCACAGAGAAAAACACACAGCGATGACTCTGCACTTTTGTGGGTTATGCATTAATCTATACACGCATCACAAAATAAATACGCATATATCTGCGTGTGTGTTTGTTTGTTTGTGTGTGTGTATCAGTAAATCAATGTTGCTTATTGAATGTCGGTTCAATTTGTTGTCAATATAATGCGAATATTCCAGTTGGTCCGCGGTAATTTCAGTCCCCAGTTAAATTTCTGGGTCGGTCTGCACATATTCAGCTGTAATGTTGTCTCACCTTAATGGCCCATAAGACTTCCGCGTAAGTCTTCAGCTGGGAGATCTTGCCCGGGAAGTAGTTCTCCTGCAGTTTCTTCAGGTGCTCCTGAACATGTTTCAGTCGCTCGCTCACATTTTCATTATGGCTTTCGTTCTGCATGCGGGCGAAGATGCTGCTGTATTTTTCTATGGCGATACTCATCAGAAGCTGCTGTTCAGTTTCCTACAACAACAATGAAAAATCATCACTTCATGCATGTGCATTATGTATGACACCAAAACCCTCCAGTTGAGTACTTTAGGAGATTGTTTACCTCAAACTTCTCATTTAAATCTTTCAGAACCTGCAGAAAAACGGGCTGTCCGTTGTGAAGCTCTCCGGCCTTCTCACCCTAAAGGAAACCGATCATAAAGGGTTAATGTTTGCATGGGTTACTGTTTCAGATGGAAATCTACTTTGTTTACTTCATCATTGACCTGTACCCTAATTATAATTAATATTTCTGATCGTTATTAGCTCATCTGACACCAAAACTCAACCTACAGAGGAGACAACACTGGAAACTGATGGTCTGTCATGCAACAAAGACTCGCATGTAGAAGTTTCAGTCAATACGAATGGTAGACCAGACTTCCTGTGTCATTTATGGTGTTTTGCTACCTTTCATATACCAGGTTAACAATCAGCAGCGTGAGATTAATGTTTTCCCAAGGGTCTAAGCTGACATGCGGCCTGACTTCTCATTGGATATCCTACATGCCAAGAGTTTGGACCTCTTGTAGAAGATCAACCTCCATCTGCCTGTTGCAGTTGTCGATGAAGTTTCATCTCTACCCATCTTAACTTTGTTTGTGGTCCAGCATAAATCCAGCTCGTATACTTACATAATACTTCTTGAGCTCCACAATGCTGTCGTCCAGGTTTTCAGAGACGCTGGCCTTGGACTCGCAACTCATCCAACCAGAAACCAAAAGACACATTCCCCAGAAAAACAGCGTGACCCGGTGCTCCATGGTAGTTCGTGGTTTAAGGTGCTAGTCTAGGTTTAACTCGTATTCCTGTCGCTCAAAGTCAACGTTGAAGTCTCGCGGAACCCCAGTGTGCTCGTGTCTTGACTCGGGTCTGAATGCAGCTCTTCGAGTGAATGGGGTATTTATAGTTATGTGTGAAATCGAGGTGTGAACTTGTGTGGCTTTTTCAGCCGAAGTTTCCTTTAAATCAGACGCATCATGATGCTGCTGAGCTCCATTGAGCCCACCACGCATCTTCTCTCCTGGAATCCTGTGGAGGACACTGGGTGGGGCTGTTGGTGGTTTTGTGGTCTGGGGATCTTTGGGGTGATGCTTGGGCATTTTGGGCCTAAACTACGCGTTTACCGACGCGTCAGTGACCTTGTACAATTCTGAGTTAGCAGTGATGAAGTGTGAAGAGCTGTAAATGGTTTTGGCCTCATCCTGGGCTTTTAAATGAATTTGCAGTACACATGCAGTATACAACATTTATCATTGATCATTTTTAGACAATGGCTACATCCTAAAGTCTAGTCAAACTGTCCGTGCTGCTCTTCCAACTGACAGTCTGACAGTTTATGTGACAGCGGATCATCAGTTCTTGTAGTTATTGCCACCTTCAGCTGTTTGTTTCATAAGGGTGGTTGATTAATTCTTCTATTGTATGTAGGCTGGTGGAAATTTCGAAGATTCGAGCAAAATACCTCAGAATCACACATTCAATCTGCCTCCTCAACTAACAACTTGATGTATGAATGTAAATGTAACGTTTCCATTAGGTAACAAAAACATT
>JAZGTJ010011105.1:0-17310 GCA_036877575.1 Botia almorhae
AGATCTCCTAGATGAAGCGAACAGTGATCTGCCTATACTGTACACTTCTCCTCACTTAGACGTATTGATTTTTCTGCACACAATAAATAGATTTTGAAGATGATGTGCAGCAGGAAGAGCTGATAGACGTGCTAACAGCTGCATCATAAAACATGAACAATCACCTGCCTCGCTAAATTGACGGTGGCTTTAATTCAGTTGACAGTGCTGGGATTAAGATCTAACGGGATTACAGGCATCATGGGAATTTCTTATTAAATTAGGGTTTACGTTAGGAAATACAGGACAATTAGATTAGGATTATCAAGTGTGTGTGATTTCAACAGTGACGAGAAGATGAGAGTATTCAGGCAAAATAAAAGGTGCCGCAACACTAAAAAACATGCTTTCTGTCAAGTGAAATGACTTCATCTCAGTTTTTTAACTGTGCGCTGTATCGTTGTGTCTTTTCAGAGTCTGATGGAGGATGGGAAGAGAGAGACAGCAGTTAGCATGTTGCCCATGGTGCCTGAGGATAGTGATTCTGGGCGGACGTACACCTGCAGGGTCCTAAACCCTGCCGTCCCCGCAGGACGCCAGACTTCGGTTACCATCAACGTTCAGCGTGAGTGTGTGATTATTTTAATGATAATTTTTTTAAGAGTGTTACTCCCCCTTGTACTTCAGAATATGTAGTAGATCTTTTAATTATGTAGGTAGTGGCCAAAAGCAAGGCGGTTGTTTTTATCCATATAAACAAAGTGCTTCTACAGCCCTGCGATTTAATATTTATGAAAACTATATACCGCTTGTTTTAAATTATTAAGAGTATTTTCTAACATAAAACTATTGCAAGATGAAAAATGTATTAGTTTAAAATATAAACAGCATAGTAGAGAGTAATATTTTAGTGTAAGATATTAAACACAATGCAATACTTGTTGAGAATGAATATGTTTGTAAGGCGATGTTCAGTACAACTGTCTATAACAATATATGCAGGGATTATATAGTTAAACAGATGTGTGATTGTACAGGGAAATCGATTTTTAAAAAGCATTTCCACACCTGGAGCTTGGCAGTGAAGTCATTGGGTAGGATTTGTAATGCCTTTGTTGCTGCAGTGAATCTAATCCCACATGTTCTTCCAGATCCTCCGACTGTGACTCTGTCTGTTCAGCCTCAGACGGTGATGGAAGGAGCAAAAGTGTTGTTCATCTGCTCGGCCTCTGCCAACCCTGAGATCACAGGTTACAGGTAAACACAACAGACTCGATGCGTAATCCCAGATTATCCACTCCAGCAGATTAGTTTCCAGGGTAAATATCAAACTGGATACGAATTGCAGATAAAATGTTGAATGTTAATAACAGTCAACAAATGTAGCGTGAACATTGTGCGAAGACTCTGAAAAAAAAATGTGTTTCCCTGCTCTAAACAGATGGGCTAAAGGTGGGATTCCCATATCAGAGGCCAATGGTGACAGCCTGGAAGTTACAGTGGATCACTCCTACTTCACTGACCCCGTCTCCTGCGAAGTGTCCAACTCAGTAGGCAGTACAAACGTCAGCACCTTGGTGGACGTACAATGTAAGTTCCATACAACCATACATCTATATAACCAGTCATCCTCATTTCCTTCATGAGAACCTTATAATGGGATTTATGTACTGTAATAAACTGTACGCAAAACAGTGTGAATTCTTCATTGCTCTCTGTCTGATTCTGCAGTTGGCCCCAGGCTGCTGACAGAACCTAAACCCCAGACAGTGGACATTGGGATGGATGCTGCCTTCACCTGCTCCTGGACAGGGAACCCTCCCCTCACCCTGGCCTGGACCAAACAAGGCTCCAGTGTGGTATGACATCTTTTTTCTGTTTGATGGTGTGTCCATAGATTTCTAATATTAGAGTGTGAAATGAGACCTACCCAGATAACGTTCCTAGAACATTCAAAATAACATTTTAACGTTTATGTTACTTAATGGAATCATTATGCAAATGTTCTTCGTTAACTGGGTACACACAATTTTTAAGCACTTGAAAGCCTGCAACTATCTTTTTCACTTGTTTGACGGTTGAATAAACCGATATATTCAGCCTAAAACGAAAGTTTAGCTTTCGTTTAATGTAAGAAATGTATCATTATATCATAGCCAGTGAAAGCAAACAAAGAGCAAGAGAGGATATTGGGGAAAAGAGAGAGAGGGGGCCTGCAAAGGCTGAAAAGCCAGAAGGTTCTGATGAGGCAATCAGTTAAATCTGCCATGACTACACCCCTCTTCCCTGCCCTCTCAGAGCGGGCCCGTCTGATTCCACAAGCAGTGCATTGACTTCATCGCCACAAGATATGGATTAATTGGCTAATACGATGAGTGCCAGCGAATGAAAAATCGAGGGGAGTGCTAAACAGATTAATCCCAGTTTGCCAGTGTTGAGATGAGAGCAAGAGCAGCGAGAGTGCTCTAATAATCAATGCATTCTAACAAGTGACCACAGAGTGTGTTCTAGTGCACCAGAGGCAAAGCAGCACAAGTATCTGCTCACACTCTGGAAGACTGCGCACAGCCGTTGTGGTTGGTTTAATTAGAGCGATGGTTTGACTCAGAGGACCCAGGCTGGAGCGCTTTAGGCAGTAATTAAGATTACTGCAGACAGAATTACAGGCGGAGTTGATGCTTTCCTTCAGTCCTGGTGACATTGGTCTTTCTTTTGTGTGAGCCACAAGCCACGAAATGGATGACTGGTACTAATGCTAATGGCCGTCTCAGAGGGCCACAGCTCGATCTGTCTGGAACGAACAAACAAAGCGCTGCATGTCTACACAATCCTCTCTTCCTGTGGAAATACTGACATGCCGTAATAGTTTTCATTCCCCCGTGTGGTGGAAAGAGTTTAATGCCAGTGTTAGGAATAACATCACACACATATAGATAGTACTGTCACACAGTCATCTATGTTTCAGAGAAAGTGTGTACTTTGTTTTGTAATAATCTGGAGCTATACGTTACTAGCAGGAGGCAAGATCTCACCTGTTGTGTGTATTTGTGGTAACCTGATGGGAAATGTCTTGATATAGCAATAGATCTGACCTGCTCACTTTCATTTCATGTAACAGGTGCTCAGCAACAGTAACACCCTGCAGCTGAAGGCAGTGATGCAGGAGGATTCTGGGACGTACACCTGCAAAGCCATTGTACCTCGGATTGGCGTGGCAGAGCGAGAAGTCACTCTAACTGTCAACGGTAACTAAACACTGTCTGTTTGTGTCATTTGTTTCCATCTGTGTCTTATTTTAATCACATACACTAGGATCCACAACTTCATGAGGCCGACGGCTACGTTTTGATACACAAACTTTAGATTTTGTGTATTCAATGAGTGGGCATTAGTGCTTGTACTGTATAATATCAGCTGTGAACTTCAGTTGTGAATTCCTCTTCATCTGTGTGTCTCTCTCTCACACACACACTTTAGGTCCTCCCATCATCATGGCTGATGCCACCCAGCAGGCGATCAAGCATTCCAAGGGCAAGCTGGAGTGTCTGGTGGGCAGCAGCCCACCCCCTGACAAGATTGTAAGTACTGCACACCCTCTCCTTTCTCTGTATGTGTGTGTGTTTGCTGGGTGTCTAATGCTAAGCATGGCCTTAGCAGGACTCATCTTTCTCTGCACCTATCTATCTCTCTTCTTTCCTCTCTGTCCACGCGTGTTCTTATCGGACACCCACATAAACACATACACGTACAGTTACATGGCCTCGCTTCCCTATTAGAAAATGATTGATGATTCTGTATCTCGCCTCTTTCACCCTTAAGTGTGTAGTCATAGCATTTTAATGCCAGGGTCTGCAGAAAGGACCTCCAGCCCCCCAGGCTCCTTCTCAATGCTGGGCAATTAGCGAGAAGTACCACTGACCTCCAGTGACCCCCTGAACGTGGGAAGGCCTTTCAGTGGATAATTAGAATCCGGGTTGAAAAGACCAAAATATAGTGAAGCACAGAGACAGATGGAAGAAGGATAAACTGAAACCAAGATCAAACAATGACACAGAGATGGAAAGAACGAGAGAGAACACTCTTGAAAACAACAATGGGTGGGGATTGGGGCTATTATTGGATGTTGATCCCTCACCTCAGACCTGTTGTGGGAGGTCTTCTCAAAAACATTTCGCTTCTTTGCCAGGGTAGGTGAAGAAAAGAAACACTAGCTTGTTTTCTCCCCGTGTAGCTGTGAGGTCCCAGACTGACCAGCTGCTAGACAGGAGCTGCTTGTATTCTTCACACATTTTTTCACAAAGCTTTTTCACGAGCAAGCCGCAACTCTGGCGGTAAACCAATTTGACGTGACAGCGTAAAGAAGCCGAAGCTTCTTCTAATCCCTGACACCGAGCATAGACACTAAACATCTACCAGCAGGGTGATAAATCTTTTGTTTACATTTATGCCCCAAATTCTGTCATGCTCAAAGTCATTTATGTAGCTCTGTCTTCGTTCTTCTGTGTTGGCTGGAATAGGCTTGAATTTACTGAGGCTCAATGTCAGTTTAAAATCAAAACTGACCTTGTTTGTATTTTTAACATGGTCCTGCTGTTATTGTGTGTGATTCATTTATAAAAATGCTTTCATTGTCATTTAACAAAATATAATAACTTGCCTCTGAAATGATTTTTCTTCTCTGAACACTGGTCTGGTCTTCATAATCCAACCATATCCTATAAATATAATAAGTCCCCAAATCAATGTGTTTCTTCTTTTAGGTGTGGACATTTGGGGACATGATGTTGTCATCTGGTTCTTCTGGTCGTTTCTCAGTGCAGACAGTCAACAGTGACCTTGGAGTCCTCTCCTCACTTATCCTATCAGAGACTCTGGACCAAGATTTCCAGCTCAGATACAACTGCACTGCTTGGAATCGCTTTGGCTCAGGCACTGCACTGGTCACTCTTGAAGAGCAAGGTATGGGTCCTCATCCTACAGAATCCACCAATTCATTTGATGTCAGTATAACATTTTCTCCACAATCTGGAAAAATAGTAACATTATCAATTTTACATGATCAGTTATGCAAATATAAAGTTTACCTATATATGCATTTCTTTTCAAAACGAATTGCAAGCCTTTAGATCAAAAGGTTTTTAGAGGTTGTGAGAAACAAAGTCAGTATGTACAAACTCTTGACTGGTAATGGAGATCAGTGAGTCAGTGGGGAAATGGTTTTGAAGTTCAGTTTGGAGAGTCAAGCTGAAGCAGTGAGCAGAAACGAAGCAAAAGTGTAGTTCTGAAAGTGGCAGAAGGTCTAGGATTGGCTGCGTGCCACGCTGTGTTTGGCACCATCACTTTAATCATGGAAGGATGGATGATTTCAGAACACTGACAGTAAGTTGTAGCGTACCTCAGAGTCTGAGCCTTTTATCTAAGATTAGTCATGGCGAGCTGTAATCCAGTTTGAGTCAGCTCTTTGCAGGAATCACATCTCCAAACACCCTGCTTCTCCATGCTTATCTTAATTATACACCAGCAAATCAATATCATTTAATCAGGAGATCTTCAGTTAATGAATACATTTGTTCCATAACAAAGATATAGATTTGGAGCCCGAACGAATTAAATCAAGATCCAGCGCATGTGACGCTTCATTGGTCGTTTCATTCCGTATGCACGACTTAAATTTACTTAAGTAAGACTAAGAGTGTGGTAGACGGCTTCAGACTTTGTACCGGTAGACACCAAAAATAAGGTCTTCGCCAGCAATTTGCATCAACGCAGCATTGGCAAGTCTCCGGAGGGGCAGGCAGTGCTATCTCCTGGAATGTCTAATTAGATTACTGCCGGCTGCCTCGCTGCATGTCAGGCCTGGTTAGCTCTTCTCCATCCGAGATTAGAGACAATAGTCAGGTCCTATGATGCCACTGTAGATCTTGCTAGATTAATTTCTATATGTGGCGCTTCAGTTTGACTGTAGTGCAGCAGGGCTTGGGAATACAGCTTCTCGTAGAACGCATTGACAAGCGGAGAGCTTCTCTCAAATAAACGAGTGATCTGACGTGCCTGTGATGAAACGAAAATGAAATCATCTCTAGGGGTGGACTTCAAACTGTCAAGAGCACGTCCTGGTCATATTTTACGCCAAAATCAAAAGAATAAATACATTTTGAATGAATGCTTCTCTTAGAACCATTAAGATTTCATGCCTTGTGACATTTTCATGACAATTGAGCATGTTTCATCCCCCAACTCTCAGCAGTCTACACTCTTTTCCTCCAAATGTTTCCTAAGACAAGAAACAGTCTTGAGATTCAGCACTAAATATGATTATGGCAGTGTGCGCGCTTAGTGTGGAAGAACAAACAAATAAATGCACCTGATTGTGTGCTTCACCTTGTAATAATGTAAAATGCATGTTCATCTTGAAATATTGATGGTCTGTATACACTCTAATGTGGAGGTTGAGCTTTATAGATGTAATTCAGTTTGGTCACATTTCCTTCTTCTCTTGCAGAGGCTCTTCCTTTACTCCTCATCATTGGAGCATCGGTGGGAGGAGGCTGCGTCTTCATCATTTGTGTTGTTACACTGGTCTCCATCTGCTGTCGCCACACTCTTAAAGGTGAGGTTAAAGATCAGATGTCATCTGAGAACCCTTATCCTTTCCTTAAAAACATGATACAGTAAAAAATTCAAGGGAACTAACTAGACAGAGGTTAATTATGGGGCCACCTCCTTGCCTAGAGCAACATTGACCTTTTCACCCCTCTCGAAATCTCCTCACCGCTCACCTCATTAATCTATATCCACTGTGCTTTACGTTCACCCAGGCAAAAAGGGCACACGTCTGTCAAAGAGTGACATCCGCGTACAAATCGTGCACAGTGATCACAACGCAGCACGTGGAAATGACGATGAAGAGGATGTGAAAGAGCCTATGGTAAGCTGCTCTTTCGATATCATGCAACTGTGGATTCACCATATAATAGACACTTATCGCTGTTAATGACACAGAAATGACACACTCCTTTTACAGTAAATGTAAAAACTGGCTTTAAATGAACATAGAAAGGTTTTTTGTAATGAAATGTGTATTCTGGTGTCAGGCACCCAACAGCAGCGAGTCTCCAGGAACATCTCGCACAGAGCACAGTGACCTGCTGGAGGAGGAGGATGATGAGAGATCAGATATCAAGGTATTCCATTTCACAAAGCATGGCTCAGTTAATCTGAAAAAAGCAAAAGGCTGTTCGCGGTTTTCAAAGGTTTTAGGAAAAACGACTGTACTTCATAACACTTGCTGATCTTCCATTCGTGTTGCACTACAAGCTTGGATCATGATCAAGAAATCTGAAAAAGATTCAGTAGCTAACACATAATTGATCCGTTCTTTTAGAGTGGATGTCAAGATCTGACAATGTTCTCTTTATATTATTCATTAGGACCCCACCAATGGCTACTACAACGTACGGGCTCATGACGACCGTCACATCACAAGAACTGGTTTCTCTGAATATGTGCCAAATGCTCGGCCGGTCTACACTCCGTCTCAGCTTCCCTCACCAAGCCCGTTATATGGTCAGTCCACTCAGCCTCGGATTTATGACTTCTCCCAGCGTTACGCCACAACCCCCGCCACACGCACCACCTATGAGCAACAGCCTCAACAACAACCCCAACAACCCCAGTCACCCACGATCTACCCCCAGGATCCACTCTACGCAGGCTCCGCCTACCTGCCTGCCACCTACGGCCGCGCCTTTACAAACTACATCAAGCCGGCCTCCTACGAGAAGGTTGATGCATTTGAGAATTCAGACGAGGCCAGCAAAGTGTCCAGCTCCTCTCGCTTTTCATACGCGTCATCGCAGGTTTCGTCGGGGCAGTCTGACTATGGCCGGCAGCAGCGCATGCAGACTCACGTGTGATTAGCTCCCTAAAAGACTGATGACGTGGTCTGGCATGATCAATGATACAAGAACAGACATTCTTCTGAACTGGATTCAGAAAAGATTACGTTACATTAAGAGTCTAGATTGCATTGACATTCAAATGTTAGAAACACAATCTTTGCTTCGTTGCTGTCGTGAAGTGAATGTTGGATCGCTGGGCAGCTTCGTTGGAAAGAACTGTGACGTGCCATAAAAGCTTGAAGCCACATTCTGGTAGTTCAAGCTACTAATGTGATTTCCTTCGTCCAAATACTGAACATCAGGAGAAATAAGCGTCCTTCAAATCTTCTATGTGACACTCCATACTTACAAATGTTCTAGCATTGACAATTGTATATCCTGGAGAGGTCAGTGCTATGGGAGAAACGAACTGCTGACCTCTGTAAAAGAGGACAAAATCATGACACTACGCTAAAACACAATCAAAAAACATGAACAACAAAAAAAATGATAATGAAATGTGTTTGTTGGCATGCTGATGGAATTGTAAGCACATTTGCGTATCAATAACAACAGGTCTTGTCTACATAATGTGGCTCAAAGTTCCAAAAAGCAGAGCTGAAGGAGGTCAAGTGTGTGTGCTCACACTGAAATTGCTCCTGAAGCGCTGCAGTCTGCTCTGCTTTTGGGCTCTCAAGAGGATATTTACATAATGCCTCAATGAACCAGTAGAGGAAAGTGTCATTGGAATACTTTGAGGAAAGTATATGGACAGATCCATAAGATGTTTTTCTGTCTGTCTGAAGGAAAGAATTGGCAAACCCCCAAAGAAGATATCTCACGAACTTAAAGGTGTGGTCTTTTTTCAAACTATACTCATACAGATTTGTTGGAGAGTCAAGCCCTTTATGGGCCATTGGTTTCTCAAACGAAGCCATGGATTGCAAACCTAAATTACCACATGGCCTTGCGGTGTGCAGTAATAACAAAAAACGTTTCTTTACGTGACCGCTGTATGTTATAAAGTGTGCTAAGGTGATTGTTATGCTGACGTTGCTGTCGCCGTCAGGTAGCACGGACATGTTTACATAAAAAACAAGAAATAGCAACAGAAATGCAGTACTATCCATAACCAGTTAGAGCCACTCGACAACTGTACAAACTTGGGAAATTCACTCCTGTCTGTTGCATGCAGATGATGTGTGTACGTGATTGTGTTCAGCATTTCTTCTCATCTGTTTGTTCCATGTGTAAGAAACCGTTTACTGCACCCTCCTTCAATTTTATATACCTGGACATGCAGGTTTCTGTACTGCCATTTTCCTTTGAGCCTGAATGATTGGCTCCATTCAGATAAATGAGCAACGTCAAAATGAACTGTAAGATAGGTGAAACAAAACAATGCTTGTCTTTATTTTTATATTTTATATAAGCCTTAATGTACAGCGTGTACGCTGCTCTATTGTAAAGTACCTTTATATTCTAAATGCATATATCTTTAAGTTGACTTTATTTGGTTCACAATGGTTTGTACCCCATGTTACTGATCCGTTTCAGAGAGGTCAAAAGTGAGGCGCTACATCACTATTTGACTTTATTTCTTCTGTCTCTTTTTTTAAATAATGTTTAAACAAATTCATTTGCTAAAATGAGCTATTGTTGCTTGTAACTTTGTACACATATTTATATTGAAATAAAACCATTTCAAATAACATCGTTTTGACTGGAGTGAGTCTGGCACACACCACTGGACCAACTCAAATGTCATGTGCAGAGTTTTACCTGCCGAACTGGGCTAGTTTCAAAACGTTACTGTGGGATGTTTTATTTTGTTTGACATACCGCATAGATTTTATTTGATTGAAATACTAGTTTTAAAATGTTTTACTCCGTGGTGTACTACTATACAGTGATTTTCAAGATCAAATTGTGTGTAATGCATGTAATACAGTGTAAATATGTCAAAAATGTATTTTAGGAATGGGAGGAGCATATTTTGGTTTTGGGGCTATGCTGTGGTCACTGAACTAGTTTTGGGCTAGTTTAGATTGACCATTGGGCTGGTTTTGTTACACCAACCTGGCAACCCTCATGAGGGAATGAGGACAAACAATACCAGGGCTGCATGACTTAATAAAAACATAAATTAGCCGTGATGTTTGTGTTGTTGTGCACTTCCTGAGGCGACATTGTGTTTTTAATAAATGCGGATGAGATTTTCGAACCCCTGTTGTCGCATCAAACGTCGCAGGAATACACCGCGCTGACGGAGCGCGTCATCTCATCCTGTCATACACGTACCCAGCGACAAACAAATAAACTGACGGGACCCGTTTCATTTAATGACGATAAATAAAACGTAAGAATAAACTTTATCGTGGGCTGACCTGCTTAATAACTTGATAAATGCCAGATCATTTGAATGTATGGTCTTCATACACGTGTTTGGCTTTAGCTTACCTATCTAAGTTTAGCTTTGATAGCTAACTTGCATAACGCAAAATATTCCGATTAAACGACGACATTAAACACGAACAACACTTACACAACCGCAGGTTAACATTTATACATCTAAATTCATACATTTTCTCCTCACCTGTACGTGCGCGCGAACTACAAGCCGAGTGCCCAGTGTCATTTCCATATCCGTGAATATTTATGACGTAAACACGCGCGCAATAAATATTCAGATATATTTAAATATTTTTATTACAGCACTTTATCTTTGTTGAAACGTATAATAAATAGTAAGGATCAGGTGTATATAAATGACAAAAATGTTTTTAAAAACTGTAAAAATGTGTGCTAGATTTCTTTATTTGTGCATTATATTTAAATGCAGTGCTCACATGTTGCCCAATTTAGTAGGTGACAGTGATGTTGGGTTGCCAGGATAACAAATTAGCATGTCCAGTATGAGATAATATAAAAGGTTAAACACCAGTATAAAGCTCACACACGGTCATATTTAAGCGATAATTAATACAACATGCAAAACTCTTTTAATTCTCTGACAACAATTTACAACTGTTACAGTGCTATGCAATGCTAATTTACACCTACAGCTGTTTAATTAGTGCAAGGTTAAATGTGATACATCTGTATACAGGGCTTGCTTTAGATTCTCAGTCACAGCTGATCTATCAAGCTTCTACCCTGGATTTTATTTTTCTTTAATGCTTATACAGAACATCACTAAATGATGGGCAAATAATTGCTTTAGATAATGTGCCATGCCCAAGCTTACCTTGAAATTTACTATGGCACAGAAACAGAAAACGCAATATGCAAAATGATGACAAATGTAAAACCAGCACATATTTTATTGCAAAGAAAACATTGTAACATTTTAAATAATGACATGTGAAACATTTGCAGTGTTAAAAAGACCAACAATTCATGGGAAATTCACATATGACTAATATACACATAAACCCTGAGTATCTTAAGGAAAAGGGCAATATAGATGCCTCAATACATTGGGGTCTTTTTGATGGAGACCATCCGGCTAGGTAGCTTTCAGGCATCTGCCGTGACTCTGATTGGCTGGAACATTAACATGCTGCAGAAGTGAGTGACCTGCTCTGGCCTGGTTGCACTGGCAAGCGGATGATGGAAATCTCCCGTTTTTACCTGATCCTCCATTCTAGAGTTTCTGCACTGAGGTCCCGAGACCGCACAGATGTACGGGACAGAAAGGTCAACTGAGGTGGGATGCTTGCAGAAATGTCCAGATTGCACGGAAGCATTTCACCTTAGCAAAAAGAAAAGACGTCAAAATTGAAACTGGTTTCAAAGTCTGAAACACAGAAGTTATTGTCTTGTTAAGAAATAAAAAGTGCAGTCTTTGAAGGAAAGGCACAATAACTTGAGCCTAAACACATAAATGACCTTTAACACCATATAATTCAGGAACGTAACGGCATGATCTCCATATAGTTGTGGTGGCAGTCTACAGAAGAGTTTGAAATGTAAGTGCTGTTTAAAGTTCATGTCGAAGAATCAGAATCTTTATTCAAGAACAGAAACGAATGGAAACAATACAAGTGCATCAAAACAAAAAAAACATGTTGGTGAACTTGTAAAATGGTAATTCACAACCATCCGCATCTGTGCAACAGTGATAAATATATACCAGTATAATCAAATTTCTTTCAGAACTAGGTTAACCAACTAGGTTAACAGAGTCCTGTTTTTACCAAGGTGAATTAAAATTTACATGCCCAAACAGCCATACAGTCATTTGAATTAATCTCCTGTAGTTTGTGTTTTTTATATCACAAGTTGGACTTTTGATTAATTTTGTTGTTGATAAATGAAGTATCAAGTTCATGGAGTTGGAAGTTGTTTCTGTTCTTCTGCTTTGGTTGTCATACAACTGCAGTTCCGCTGTTCTCTATATAGAGGTGATTTCCCGTATCCAGTTTCTTATTTTGGTGACGCGCGTGTAGACGCCAGGCTTGTTCCTCCGAGCGCAGCCCTCTCCCCAGCTCACAATCCCAGCCTGGAACCATGTACCTGCATCAGAACGACACACAAGAGGCCCACCCGAATCTCCCTACAGAAGCCAAAACAAAGAGAAGGAACAGACAGACAATGATGAGTGTGTTTGTGAGAGAATCAGTTAAAACAATGATGCAATTAAATACATTTTAATTATTGTTGTATTTATTCATCATGCATTGTTTTATTAAATTCAAATTTAAGCTGCTTATTTACTGTGTCATTTCATTCCATTACAAATATTCCAGAATGATTTGGGTTTTGTGTGTAACACAATTCAGATCTTAATTACTTTGCTAACAGTGCAGCATAAACAGACGTGCAATAAAGCATATCTGAATTAGGAGTGAGAAAAAACAGCCAAGAGAATGAAAGAATATTAGAGAGGGTAAGGAGGATGAGGCAAAGCACAAAGAAAAAGGGAGAGAGAGGGAGAGGTATAGAGCGAGCACAAATCTATGAACTCCTAAACAGCATGGAAAAACAGAAAGCCACAAAACCAGGACCGGAATTCGTGTGAGAGCAAATCACACAAGGAAGATTACACCCAGAATAACAGAGCACACAGAGCATTCAGAAGATAAATATCATGTGAGATGCAAGTAGAAATTATGGAAATCAGCTCATTTAAATATCAGGAGACAAGACTGAATAATGAATCTGCTGGAGTACGAGGCTGTTAACATGCTGCAGGAAGACAACATCACTGGAATGATCTGAGAGCATTACCGCTCATGTCATATTTGTACTGTAGCTGTTTCAAAATGAACAGAACAGGATGAAAAGACTCTAGGCTTTACACAGACAATGAGCTTATATACACCTACATAAATACATGTGTGTGTGTGTGTTGCATATCTGGTTTACAAGGACACAAATTTGTTTAATGACATGTATAACAATGAACAATGTAAACATGGTTTATGGGGACACTTTCTGGCTTAAAAAAAACTTACAAACACTAAATGGTAATTAGTTTTTTGTTAATTAAAAAAATGCCAAAAGTTTCCTGTGAGGGTTGGGGGATAGAATATACAGTTTGTACAGTATAAAAACCATTAGGTCTATAGAGAGTCCTTATAAACCACATACGACAACGTGTGTGTGTGTATGTGTGTGTGTACTTTTTTTACCTGACATGCGTCCACACCTCCACTGAGGTAGCCGCTACACAACATTCTAGAAGTCACCTGACCCTCAGTCACCATGTTGCATACAGTATCATTAATAACCTTTACTTCTGCTTTCTGCAGTATTTGTGCCACACTCCCTATAACACAAACACACAGACAAACACAAATCCCTCCACTGATGTTATTCCAATATCAGCTTACTGCCTAAAACTGCCTGATTGTATTAGTTATGCTGCTCCACATCCAAAACAAAATCGATCATCTAGAAGTGACACTGAGACAAAGAACTGATAAATGTCAACGAGAACAAAAAGCGAGACAATCGTTCAAAAGGTAGCTGAAGGAAAGAGGAAGCACAGAGGGCAGCCTCAGGCACGCAAGCTGTCTTACCTCCCTCTCGGAGCGTTCCCCAGCCAGTAACGAAGCAGGAGCTGCCAGTGAAGAACACATGAGAGGGTGCAGGCAGGCAGATGGGATGCACCGTGTTGCTGAAGTTTAAGGGCTGACTCAGTTCCAGAAGGGAGATGTCATAATCATTGCTCATCTGGTTGTAGTTTGGGTGTGTGATGATGGTCTTCAGCTTACGCATCTGCACGGCAGGATCATGGTTGTTCTGGTCTCGCAGGCCGCTGTATGACAACCAGTTAAATGTGATTTTGTAGCTGTTGGGAAAGGCAGAAGCAGAGTAAGTGCGTTTTGGGTGAAAGATTGTTCTGAAGGCAGATCTGAACCTGACCAAGATCTGAACTGAACATACAGTGGTCAGGGTATGAAATTTTACATTACTGACATAAATGTTTTAAACAAAAATTTTAAAACCCATCTGTATTTTTTATGTATTTCTGAGGCAAACAGGATATACTGAACACAAAATAATGTAGACTGAGATTTTATTTTTGCTGTGAAAACATTTGTCACTATGTGACAGGTGATGAAGTGGAGTGTTGAAAAAATAAGACAGCTTGGTGACATCAGTAAAAGAAAATTGGTTTCAGATGCAGAGCAAGTTATTACATTTTGATGAAACAAAGACAAGCCAGTTTATTCTTGGGAATAATGTGCATGATAAGGAAAACGTATATAGTCAGTAAACAGTCAATTTTGATATCACGTCCATTTCAAAACATGGTTTAGGAGAAAGTAATATCTTTAAATTCTGTTTGAGTGTCGTTCAAAGCAACACGTGGTAATAATGCAAAGAACTGCATGTCTTGTGCTCCACCTGCTGACCAATGAGAACAAATACAAGGTGTGTATTCACTCAGAACAATCCCAACTGCCTGTGATTAAAATCAGCTGCAGACAGACACAGATAACAGATGTAAACAGACAAAAAGAACAGGCAAACAAACAAATAACATAGAAGTTATGCACTAAGAGTCCAGTAATAAGACTCACGCTGCTTCTGGCTGGATGAAGCAATGGGCAGCAGATAGCAGCCATTTGTTGGAGATGATGGAAGCGCCACAAACATGCCCATCGGTCTTGTAGTGCAGGCTGACCTGCCACGGCCACTCGCCCACGTCTGCGTTCTGCCCTCCCACAATACGGTTGTGCTTGTAGGGCCGGACTCCGCAGTCTGAAACAGGATTACAAGAAACAGAGCAAGACTTTAAGGAGGGATCGCAGATGAGAGGTTACGAGGTCCTAAACAAGAACAGCAGGAGAAGAGATCAGAAGTTTGACTGCAAACACGTTTGAACTGAAGACTGCAAGTTCATCTGCTCTGACAGAACCATCAGCCTTTAGCAGAGTTGAACCGCATCATAACAAGAGCAGATCTACAGAAGAGATACAGTGGCTGATAAAAACATGAGTATGAGAAGATAAACTACTGTAGCAACCCGGGGGCCAGCAAAAGTATTAAACAATGAGGAAATGTCAAGAAAGGTTTCATAAAAAAGGAAAACAGCTTTAGGCTCTGAATCTAAATCTTTCACACTAATTACCACATTGATAATAACACAGTAAGTTTCCTTTGATTGGAAACTTTAATCTAAGATTGAAACTGTTTCTTTGTGAGTTCCCCAAAAGCTTATGAAAATGCATTGGGAGGTCCATAACCTTCACGTTATTATATAATGAAGACAGTTAGGGTGGGTGGTGTGACCACAATGTTATATCACAGTAACTGTATATCACTTTATAGTTATTGTTGAAAACTTTACAGGTGATTATGTGTCAATTCCTATTTTGGATATTTCTTTGAATTACTGGAAATGAAAATCACTTTATCTCATTTTACAATTTTTGTCTGATAATATAATCATCATCTTATCTGAAGTATGACGAGTGCAAACCAAAAAATAAGACAGCTGTGCAAACGTATCTAATGTTAACAGTGACGAAACTAAATCTAAATATAGAACAAACCTACAAACAGTAGCAAGAGCGAGGCACAGGAACTTTCCCCTGTAGCACACGTGACTTACCACAGCCCTGCTCGTCCGAACCATCAGCACAGTCCCTCTCACGGTCACACTCCGCATTCACTTTGTTTGCACACTCCTTGTTATGACACTTGAAGGAGAAATCTGTGCAGACACCAGCAGCTGAGAAGAGAGATGAAAAGAATTGAAAAGAACGACAAACTCAGTAAACAGGAAATAAACATCAAGTGCATCTCCTCCTGCGTCTTGTTCCCAGCAGTTTATTGATCGTGTGAAAGGTCACATAAATCTGCTGAAGGCTACAGAAACAATGAGGAACTCTGGGATGAGGTGAGTGGGTGGTGAAGAACGACTGAGCACAGAAGAAAAGACTAAAGCGAGTAATTTCACTGCTATTGCTCACAGCTCTCTGTTTTGCATGATAAAGCAGGTTAATTATGGCATTAATTAACAGTGTGAGATCTTCAGTTTGAATGTGCACGTCAGTGAAACATCTGCAGAGGTGGAGAAATACTTCACAGCGGCAGAACGTGGTGCTTTTCACGAGAAACGTTCAGAAATAATACTGTCAAATCAATCCTGCACCTCTGCAAAACATCTGGTCATTTTTCATTTAAAGCTAATAAGTATTCACCAACTGATGGAAAAGGCAACAGAAAGTCAGACGCACGCACATGTTTGGCAGGAGACCTCATCGCTGCCATCTGCACAGTCATTTTTCCCATCACATATCACTTCCTGTGGGACGCAGACACCATCGCCGCACCTCATCTCGGCCCTGCCGCAGTCTACATGGAGAAACATACAACATCACACTGTCCTTCCAGAGGAAAGGTAGCTTCAGATCTCTGCACGCAAGATATTACGTGTTCATGTGTTGCTGATCTAGATAAGAAACACAGCTGGTCATGTGATCTCAACACATACTATTCTTAATTGTTTTGATGTCAAATTTAACCTTTCAAATATAAAGCCACAGTGACTCCTCTTACGTGGAACATTCCAGAAGTGGCACATTTCACAGATGAAACCTGGTATTCGGTAGCTGGAGACGAGACACTCACCACAATGCTCCTCATCGCTGTTGTCACCGCAGTCATTTCCTCTGTCACAAACAAAGTATTGAGGTCTGCACAGGCCATTAGCACAGGTGAACTGATCCTCATCACAGTCTGAAACACAAACACAGGCCATTAGCACAGGTGAACTGATCGTCATTGCAGTCTGAAACACAAACACAGGCCATTAGCACAGGTGAACTGATCTTCATCACAGTCTGAAACACAAACACAGGCCATTAGCACAGGTGAACTGATCCTCATCACAGTCTGAAACACAAACACAGGCCATTAGCACAGGTGAACTGATCCTCAGCACAGTCTGAAACACAAACACAGGCCATTAGCACAGGTGAACTGATCCTCA
>JAZGTJ010011106.1:0-17309 GCA_036877575.1 Botia almorhae
AGAAACACACACTTCTTACAAATCATTTAGGGTAGCGTTTCCTTCACACCTTCGAAAGCTATTATAAAGTATTTGCATAGTCACAGCGTTATTACTTCAATATATATATATATGTGCCTGCCAAACAGCGTGATATGAAACAGAAACAAACGACTTATTCATATTTTGAATGGAAAAGCTTTTTAACCGATAGCCTTCCTCTCATTCTAGCTGAGCAGAGAAAGTGTTAGATCAGGCTGAGGTTTCATTCAACAACCACAAAAGACAGATTAGCAGATTTGCTTACTGAGCTCTGAATCACTGATCACAGGGTTTGACTACAAAGATATTTGGGCAATTTCTCAGACGGTTAAGCCAAATCTGTCTATATGTGCTGCAGGGCAGTTAGCTGATTCCCGGCTGACACCCAGTTGAACCTGTGAATAAGGACGATGTCTCGTTATTTTTTGTGTGTGTGCTTACACGACTGGAGAACGTCACAGCCGCCTGTGTTACAGCACAGAGCGTGTGTGTGTGTGTGTGTGATTGTTAAGGATCATTTCCCAGCAGAACTGCCCCTCCACAAGACAGGAATCACCACGGCTAAGTGAACACTGAATGAGTGGGGGAGGACCTTCTCTTCATCACGTCTCATTTACTTAAGATTAGCTCTCGTTTAAGAATGTAGCGTGCAAGGAAACTTAGCACACTCCTTTTATCCCTACAGCTTTAGATGGTGCAAGATGGAGAAAACAGTACAGCCCAACGATACCAGTTAGATTTTGTTTAAAAACACGACTGGATTGAAACCATATACTGTTTCCCCTTTTTTTAAGGCATGTTAAAACTTATCGCCATCCGGAGACGTTTTAGTGATGCAATTATCAATTATTGCAAATAAATATATGGGAATATATTGGTTCTCCTCTCTCCATCCCAGTCCTTCTTCAAAGTTCATGTTAGCTCTTCATTAACTCCATTCGTAAATCTCACTTTCATGCTAAGTGGCTTTCATTAGGATTATGCTAACAAAGCTCCTCATTCGAAGCCCATGCAGAGGCATTCCAGACGTGTGATGCAACAACACACAACACTGAGGCTATTCCAGCCTGCAGATCCCGGTCGAGTGAGGTCATTTATAGCAGTCGGAGATAAAAGTTAGCCTTCAAGTCATAGATTAACAAATACGGCTATTAATCAAGCTGTACTTAAGATACAGGAAAACATCTATTACTTACATATCCTAAAAGAACAAAAGTGACTCCTCCCACTTCTACATTTATCGGGTAGAAGAGATAACCCTGTTCACAAGTGTAATGTGAGGTTAAGTGACTTAGTCAGTCAATTACTTTTTATGGGGTTTGAACCTACAACCTTTTAGTTACAGCCTCAGATCTTTAACCACAAGGCTAACACACCCCCACAAAAAAAACTTAGAGAGATGCTTTAAAAGTGCCACAGAGCCACGCCAGTTAACAGGGAATGTTCTCCCAATGTTGGCTAACATTCTCTAAAGGTTTTCTCAAAGATCAAAAATGTTCTTGCAATAATGTTAGTAAAACTTTTTTAACCTTATATATCATATATACATTACTCTTTAGTAGTTTGTGGAACGTTTTAAAAATGTTCCAGAATTAAAAACATGCACATCACTGTCTCTTACATCTCCGCTGAATCTGAAACCTCTACATTGAATATTACGATGTGAGAACAGACACAGCAGAGCATTCGTCATGTGTGAAACAGCCGTGGAGGAATTTAAACCTCACTCGTTGTTGTGAGGTGGAAAATGAAGAATCTAAAGCTAAGTTAATCAGTTCATATTTGCTCCAAGACGAGATTCACTGCAGATTCAAAACATGTTATACACAGAAAAGTGAAAAATAAAACACTGCCCTCTTTCTTTATCTTATCAGTGCCCTCCATGAAAAACATCTGCCTTATTGATTTTCAACCTCTGGCTTCAGTGGTGTAAATATTTACTGAATGAGACAATGGCATGTTACCTCAGCTCCTGCAGGTTAAGCTTTGCCTTGAGAAATCGTACAAGATTCTCTGTCAACCCGATCAATTCTGTTACTCTCTCTAAAGATTCCAGAATGTTCTAAAACATTCTGAAAGGCAAACAAACACACTGCCACACAACCATGAATCCAGCAAATCTTTCAGATTATGTCCACAGAAATCTGGATACATTTGAAAATTGTGTTTTTGTTTCTAAATGTTTTCCGTTCAAACAATGCCAGAACAATATGGGTCGACATCTTACATTTTGGGGTTAAACGGATCACGACTAAACAAAATCAATCAATCAATCACTGTTTTCGAAAAGATCTAATTTATCCAAATTAAAGCTGTAATATGTAACTTTTGGTTAAAAATGTAACAAAAATCAGTGATTGAGCAAGTACATGACAGATCAGTGTTCAGCACAATCTGCTTACCTTATCCCAAAGGTAAACTTCTACTAGTGATTTATAATTTGAGCTGTTGGGTCTGATTTCCCGGGAAGCATCAGTTTAGTTTTCTTTCATTTTAACACACATAAAGGAAAGTACATAAGGTAACCTGTGAGTTTTAGTTTGCCGGCAGAGAGGCAGAAGTTACAGATTGTGGCTTTAATGTAAACACAGCCTCAGACAGAAAGACATCTCAGTTGTGCTTTACCATAGCAGGTCCAGTCATCAGCAGCATGCAGCCGTGGCACAACTCCCCGAACTTCTCACAGTAGTGTGTGTGACAGTACAGTCTCCCCTCCTTCTCAAAGTACCAGTTGGTCAGAAGATCAAAGCACACGGAACACCTGGAGGAGCAGGAACAGAAAAGCCGGTAAGTGCAACATTCTGTTCGCAGAGATTCCCTAGAGCTACTGATCTGAGATCTGCTCTCCGGGACAGGACAGAAACCTAAATCAATAAAAGGTTTAGTCAGCGAGGATTGCTTTGTTGGGTCATAAACAGAACCATAACAAGACTGTTTAAGCTATTCAACATGTTTATCACTGAAGTTTTAACATGTACTTAAAGGCAGGATGGACAATTTGTTCCAGAAACATGAAACTCTAGTGTTTATTTCAGAAGATATGTTTCAGATCTTCAAAGCCCTTCAGCCAAGCATCTGAGATAAAGTCAGGGACTCACAGATTCATCATACCAATAAGACACGTTTTTTTTATTGACATCTGTGATACAGCTACAGCTGTGAAGAAACACTGCAGGAGATAAACGTACACACAAAGATCCATCCAACTCATGACCAACCAAAAAAACACACAAACAGTGCAGTTCAGGAATGTGGGATGCGAGCCAAACATGCTCTTAAAATCTTGCGTGCTCTCAAACACTCTCTCCTGTCAGCCACTCTACCTACACCTGGAACCTGATGTGAGGTTACCAGGCCATGCTGCTCTGAACTATTATCTATTTCCCAAGGGGGAATAAACAGACTTAAAGTGACTTAATTAAAGATTTTAAAGTGCATGGACAGTTTGCACCTTGAGGCATTCAAAAACAATTAAAGATCATTTGTCTGGTGAAGAGATGGAGGGACTTCTTGAAGTGATAAAGAGACTAATAAAAGACAACTAATAAAAGAAAGCTTTTGATTGTATTTTTTACTCTTTTAGTAATTCCATGTTTCAGAGTTGTGTTAAAGCTGCAATCCGTAACTTTTTTTGATGGAAAATGAACAAAAATCAGTTATTGAGCAAGTCCATGACAGATCAGAGTTCAGCACGATCTCCTGGCCCTAAAGAAGACAAAATAAATATCCACTCAATGGTTTGAACACAGAAAGGATGTGAAGCAGTGACACACAGCTGAGATCTTCTGATAAAAATCACATTAGTACGAGAAGAACATCAAACCCACCAAATTGCCGACAAAAATAACTGGAGTTTGGCCAGTCGCCCGATGGGTGCCTTTGTTCAGAGGAATGTTGACAAGCTCAAACACAATAAACCAATCGCCCACTTAGATGGTTAAAAACCTCGTCATCCAATCCGGGGGCACCAGCTGTCACCTGTGAGATAAAAACCTGTTCAAGAGCTTGTGAGTTCAGCAACCTGTGTTTGTTTCCACAATGACATCATAGAAATACTCGCCGATGAAAAGGTTTGTGAATCATATAGCAAACATCTGCGTGGACATTGTAAAGACTGAGCAGGTGTGCACACATGACATAAACTTTCACCTGTGAACCAGATGTGACCAGTATGTTTTGGTTTCTTTGGTTACTTAAAACACTGAAGAGCTTCAGAACTTCTCACAGGTTCAACTGCTCACAAGATTCTTTGTAAGAATCTCTTGCTTTGGTCCAAATTATAGAATTGCACAAGGTTTGTCTATTGTAGAATAAACCAACCCGCTGCAAACTCTAGCTTTATAAAGTAAAGGTGCAGTTTCCTTGTGGTTGAACTAGTGTTTACTAATTAGTAACTAGTGTTTACTATTATGAAACTTTATTAAACTCCTGGATTTGTGTTGTTTATATAAATGCTAATGTTACTACACTGTAAATTAGTTTAATCTGTTACTTTAATAAAGAAACATGTAATTGACTGATATTTTTGACCTCTGTATTGGAACATTTAAATAATCAACACGATGACCTCAGGCTCTATCATCGTAAACCACAGTCACGCAGAGCCTTGTGACATCGCAACGTCCCTTTAAGTGATCAAATATCTCAAGAACTCTCTGCCTTTCATTCAGAGCGGCGTTTACACCCAGAGGGAAAACAACAAGCTTCAGGTGAAAGATTCAAGCTGTGATTCAAACACATCAAGACAAACACAACAGAGCAAACATTCCTCGACTTCCTTCATTCCACGTGAACATTGGTATTCACAGAGAAGCAGTTCTGCTGATCCGCCTGACCTATGCAGGTACATCATCACTGTCTATAAACTGTTCTACTGCTCTGAGAACTACAGAACAGAGAGATACAGAGAGAAGACAGGAAGAACGAGATACGAAAAAGCGTGAATGGTTTTGAAATAGCTGGCAGGTGTCTAACCAAATAATCATTTTACACTAAATAAAAAAAATATATATTTTTTGGCAAATATATGTTTGCATTTGGAAGGTGCTTAATACATAAGTTATGCCAATACAACAAAGAAAGAGTGCAGTTTACTTTCAAATGATTATGATTGAAGAGAGGAAGCTGGCCGCCCATGACAACAAGAAAGTTGAGAAGCTGTTAAGAACTTCGGCATTTGCTACAACAACTCAGATAATATTAAATCACACTGTAATTGCCAGTAAATGCAAGGAAATTCAGAAACAGTAGGCATTCCGACAACATTCCAGCACCTCCTGTAATTATGTTACTACAGTCTCTGTCCAATCACAAAAGGTGTATTAGCTGGATATTTGACAACCCCGGCTATACAGATGTGGGAAAAATGTCTGTAGGGGCTATGAGCTGATGTCTGGGAATGTGAGAGGAGAACCTACCTGAAGTGCAAAAGGCTTACAGGAAAACAGGGAAGCATGCCATAAAATGAGTTCTTTCCAGAGGAATGAGTCAACAAATGCTTTAAACATGCTAACATATGTTCCAGTGTGCTTTAACTGGGAAACTCACACTTCTAGATGAAATGTGACTTGATGAAAGAGGCCCAGACGTATATAATCTGTACCAAAGAGGGGGTTACTTTCTGAGAATCACCCGATCCTCCATTTGAACCTGGGTTCCCATTGCAAGACTGTTTTACGATGACAAAACTGTTCCATGAACTCTGGGTCGACCTCCAACACCTCCTTTCCTAAACATTTTCTGTCTTTTGTCAAGGCAGTAATTGAGTTTTGAGGTTTGGCTGAATAAAGTCAGACCCTCATAAAAAGGCTTAAACTACAATTCACTGAAACACCCGATCACACATGAAACAATGAAGCAAGCGAGAAAAGTGCTTTAATGAACAGTTTCCTGAGGTCAGTTATGTTAACTGATGTCCTTCATGCAACAATGGTCAGTAATGGCAAGCAGCTCTTTAATGTTCCTGTAGCTCAACTGCTACAGCATTATGTTGGCAGCACAAAGGTTGTGGGTTCGAATACCAGGGAACGCATGTGCTGATGAGTTCTGTACCTTGAATTTAAGTGTGTAAATGTAATATAGGAGCGCAACTTAATTGATGACCTATTAATCTAGCGAAGGATTACCAACACAGACCTTGTAAAAAGATTTGCTTTTCTTAAAAATGTCTTCTACTGTGGCACACACCGCTTGATAGTTAACCACTGTACAATGCTGTAAAATTATCTAAATAAATCACTTTTAAAATTTGAAATTAAATGAAATTAATATAAATGACTCATTTATCATTTATTCCTTCTCATGGACAGAGAAATAGAGATAATAACACCCACTGAAAACACGGGTTGTGCCAGGCGTGTTGTTGCGCCTTCACATGGAACGCGTCCTGAATCCTTCCGCCACAGCCAGCGCACTCGCGCTCCGTCACATCTGTCAAACAAACGTCAGAGGAACGTTCAGAAAACATTCGCACCGCACACACAAATAATATTACCGTTTATTGGCAGAACCAACACGTATAACTTTAATGTCGTGATTTTAATTCGACAGGAGAAATCCTGTTTTACAAAAGTTTTGCCTGAAGTCCTTGAGCAAGAGCTGAAGTTAAGCATTATGTAATTTCACACTGCTGATCTATAAATGTAAAACTGGCCGATATTCAGAAATTGTGCACATAACAACAGCGCTTTATTTATACTACACATTATTGCATTTTTTTTCAGCTGCATCAATAGCGAATGCACAATAGCAAATCACTGCACGTCAGTTTCTCTTCTCTGATATGAAAGCGTTTAAGTTGCTATAAGAACTTGTTGGACCCGTGAACTGGAACAGAACTAACAAAGAAATAACAAGCATTTAATAAACTACTTGCGGACACAAGAGCGCACAGAAATCTCACCTTCTCGTTCGTCCATGTGTTCCCTGATCTACTGGATCACATGCTGCTCCATGTAAGCCACCCACAGACTGAATCCAAACGACTGTGAGGAATTTGGAGGAAAACAAAATCCTGTCAAGCGGTACGAGCTTCACTCCCTCTGTCGCTCGCTTCTAGACGGATGACGTCATGATACAGTACAGAGACCAGAGGGGATCAAACAGCGTCACCTGAAACAGGGGCGTGGTTTGCACCCTGCGCCATTAAAGCGGTAAAGGTAAGAAGCGTATGTACAGATTTAGTTTTCTCACAAATATCTGGAAACATAGTGGATATCTGTAGTCGTAGTGATGGGAGACAAACCACACTTTTCAAAACTTAAAATCAATTTAAACAATTGCTTAAAATCAGCGTTCGGTGTTTCGAAGCGTTCAAAACACCACACGCTGGCGACACCTGCTGGTCACAGTCAAAGCCATTTTACAAAACAACAATAGCAATGTTAGTTTTTATTTAAAACAGAATTTGTTCCGGTGTTTTAGCATTTAAACGATTATTTTTTTGTTTCAATACTTCTCTACATGTATTCACTAATTTAGCGAGGTATCCATTACAGCTAACGGTTGCTTACTGCTTTAAACGGTGTTGTTTTGTGGTGGGTTTTGCTGGACAAAGAAAGCAAAGGTGTACTCAAACGTGTTGCGTCACAAACATTTTAATGAATAAATAAACAAAACAATTGCGGTATTACTTAAAACCCCGCCCCTTTTCCATCATTTGCCTAACAACACCGCCCTGTATCCCTCACATTTCTGCAAACTCATGATGAGCCGACAGTTACAGACATATACATCCAAAACAGAGAAAAGACAGAGAAATAATGCATGTGATGTTACATTTTTGGTAGCTTCGTTTGAGTTATTTAACCTCATAATATTTTAAAATGACTGACACGCTGATATGAACTGAAACTATAATCTGAAACGTCTTCATCTTATCCTCATAACGGGAATCCAGTGTAGACGAACATCAACAGCACCCCTGACAACACAAAGTATCGTATCTGAAAGCACTTTAAAGCACTTAACATACAGAATACATACAGCAAAATACACACCGCCTCTGACGTCAATCGAAGAGGCGTGGCCACTATGTAAACGCGTGACACTATAGTTTAGGGGGGCTGGTCTAAAAATTGTGTAACTCGACAATATAAGCGTGCAGATCAACAACTTGTGTTATATGTAATCGGAACACTTACGGACGAGGCGGAATCTCGTTGTTTTATGAGGGTAGACGTATGCATTAAATGCCGCAATAAACCAACTTATTGTAACACAGAGTGGCAGCTGTGAGGTGAAGGAACTGCAGCTGCCATGAGCTGAGATCAGATGTTAGGTACGACTTATAAATTCTAGCGAGCATTTCATTTCCGCTTTGTTTACGCTTTAAACATTGTGTAATGATGGGAGTTGGAGCCGAGAATAAATCGCCGAGCACGTCCAGTACGTTTGCATTGCGCCTGGAAGAGGGACGAGATCGGGCAGAGCTTGCCAAGACGACACCCGATCATCAGACAGCGGAGCCGCGGGGGACGTGGAGTCGGCGCCTGGAGTTCGTGCTCGCCACCGTCGGTTATGCGGTGGGTCTGGGAAACGTGTGGCGCTTTCCGTACCTGTGCTACCGGAGCGGAGGAGGTGAGTGATGAGACCGCTGCTGCTTCTCATCCTCCGTTCATCATCATTCACCGTTTACCTGCTCTGATGAAGTAGTTCGTAACGGCATCCTTTGCTAAATGCATTGTTATGATAAACCGAGTTAACTATACCTGTCTGTCTGACTAATTGTCTGTCTGTTCGTGGTTCAATCTTTATTATTAGTTTGTTTACATTTTTATTTATTTTTATTAGGTCAAAGAGTAGATTTGAGGTTAGGTCAAATCAGCCTTTTGAAGTCTTTAAAATGAACTTTTAAACCCCCTTACTTTATAATTTATAAAATTGATTTATATCATTACATTTATATTTGCAACAATAGCTGGAAATGATGTCTGTTTAACTCCTAAACCGCTATTTTGAATTATAAAAGACTCACTATGATAGACTTGTTTATTATTTTTTATTGGGGCTGCTATTGTGTTAGTACCTGTATTTGTTTTTACATGAAAAATTAATAATGAGCTAGACATGAACCTGTAACGAAAAAGCTGTGATAAAGATGTTTTTACCTGATCGTAATTCTAAGTGTGAATGGACGGGAACAATTTGAATTCCAGCCTCACGTTTGCATATTTTCCTAATTTTTATACATTATGTATTCATATGCAGAATGTATCTTCCAGGATACTAAGCGTGTGTAGGGTTACAGTATGTCTTCCACAGGGATACAGTACAGACAAGATTTGTTCTTACTAGTTTGTTAATCATTGACTTTAATGCATTAAACAGGGCTAAAACATAAGGGTTGTTTTGACCTTGTTTATTGGTTATATATATTGCTTTTTATCTACAGTATTTACCGTAGTAAAATTCCAGTAAGGTGTTTCAGAGGTATGCATAATCTATTTAAATTGTATATGAAGTTAAGGGAGCAGAGTATAGACTATACACGTTATAAAGCTTAATGTTTATGTATGCAGTAATCTGTGACACAAAGAAACCGAAGTTCATGCCAGATGACGATGCTTCATAGCTGTATGGCACCATATAGCTCTTTAGTTCATGTCTATATTGTGCAGCTGTAATCTCCACATGTGTCTTTAAAGAGAGCAGCTTTTTTATTTACTTGGGTTTCGAGCGTGGGTTGCTCGAAAATTAGAATTAATTGATTTTTAATTCATTCATTAATTCATTCTGGCTAAGAGTTGCGACCAATTTGGTGATTCGATTCCTAACTATATTGTTATAATTCGATTCAGTTTTGATTCTATTTAATATCCACATTTTAAAATCCACATTTACTTTATCAATACACCCACACAAGATGAGAAGTGAAGTATAGGTAAAGCATGCACATTAAGATTCGATGCACGGATTTCCCGAAACGATAATGTTTTGTTAAATTGATCGATTAACGTGAAAGAATTGTTATTTCTTACCTTCCTAATCATATCAAATAAAACAACTGATAATTGTTAAATGTCAATTTAACTCACAAATGTCAAATTCTTCTTCTTCTTAGTATTGCGGTTAAAATTGTTTTTAAATTCTTCTCATGTCTCGTGTGTCAGGTGCGTTTTTGATTCCCTACTTGATCATGTTGTTTCTCTGTGGCATCCCCCTGTTGTTCATGGAGTTCAGCGTTGGACAGTACACCCGTCTGGGTCCAGTTCATGCTCTGGCGAAAATATGCCCCCTCTTCAAAGGTGAGTGTTCTGTTTGCCTCAATCGCTCTCGTCTTCCCTGTTCAGTGATGCCATCCAAACACAGTCCAGCAAAAGGACACTCATACTTTTTCATATTTTAAGTGGGACGTTCTCCTCACACTGCCAGGAATTCCTTTTCCCATAAACACTGTTGAAGTCTGTTTAGTGATGATTTGGCATCTAAACAATTCAAGGAACATGTTTAAGACGTAAACCGTGAAGCAGATATATTCCTTGTGAGTGGCTGTTGAGCATCTTATCTGTTTGTTTTGTTTATCAGTTGTTATTTCGCTTGTGCTTTCTTCCACGTCTGTCACTTACCCTGTAAACTGAAGCATGCTCACCGTACTGTATATATGACCGTGCTGTACTTTGCCACACAACATTGATAAGAACTGAACAGTGTTGTATAGCGTCCTTATTACTAGTTAATTCATTTCATTTGATATTTTCGATTGATTCAATTTGATGTCACATCAAATAAATAAAAAATATCACACTGTTGTGTAATTTTCTCCATTTTGCTGGACTGTGTTCTAGGATTGTCTCGCTGCACTTCTATGGCGGTTCTAGCATGGATACTGAGGGCTAAGCTCACCTTTTCACCACAAAATTGTTTTTCCCTTTAAAATGTGTGGTCACCGCTCCACCTGATTCCTAATGACCTGTTGATGGCTGACCTCCTGTGATCACCAATTTTAGTGTGCAGCACCAAACGATGCAGCCGGAAGAACTGTTCTTGAATCCATGAGGGCTGTATAACTAAATTCAAGAACTTAAAAAGCAGTTGCCTAGTTACACTTTCATTACCATACTGTGTTCTCCTTTACGTGGTAATAGTTCCTGTAGCTCAGCTGGTAGAAAATTGTGTTAACAGCACAAAGGTTGTGGGTTTGATTCCCAGAGAACACACAGTGATAAACACAGAATGTGCTGTGAGTCACTTTGGATCAAAGCATCTGCCAAATTCATGATGTTGAGAAAATCAATACACATCAAAAGCTGGCAAAATGATACCGTTTTAAAACACGCTAACTTTGTTCTAAAACCTAATAAGCTGCCTGAATGCCTACTTAGACAACTGCCCTATAAAGCAACACCCTAACTGTCATTAAACCTCATAAGTGATCATTTTGAGATGCTGTATAGATGTCACCTATTTAGTGTAGCCTTTGGGAGAAGCAGCTCTCTAAGTTTTGGAATATAGCAAACCTAGTGAGCTGGTAAGGGCACGTACAGTATGAACGCTCCCTCTGTAGGCAGCTCACTAAGTTTTGGAATATAGCAACTTTAAATCACCACCACAGAGCTCAGCCATCATCATCACTTTTATCAGGGTTTCTTTCCTTTTTTATTTGACGTACTTTCTTTCATCTGCTAACTAAAAACTTTTCTCCATAGTTTTGTATCTCTTCAAAGACAGAGATAGTCTACCCGGTCAAATCTTTTGGGTCCGTCTCTTGAAATAGCGCTCATTTCAGCCGATTACGGCTCCTTGCTTACAGAGGGACTGAAGCAGGTAGTTCTTTCCGTATATTCTTTATACTGAAATGTTGTTTATTTGTGTTCTTTGTGATGTTTCTGAGTCCCCCAGCAACAGTAAGTACTGGGTGTTCAGTGGCTTCTCTCAGCTAATAAATCTCCTCCTGTTTTCTGGTTTAATGGTGTCCAATTGGGCTTTTTAATGGATTAACCTATTGCCATGGTTTTCTGCCCTTTCGACTTTAAATGGGTTAGTCTGAATTAAATAAAAGTTGCATAAAAGTTAATAATGACATCAGGGTTTAAAGTCAGTATAAAAGTTATAGTGTTCTTATTTGTTTTGAAATATTGCAGTGTTTATTATAAAAGATTTATCCATGCGCGCCACTTTTTTTTAAAATTTACTTGCCCTCATAGTCTTTAATCAAAATCTGAAAATGTTTTTCCCTCTGGAACGGCAGACCTTCTCTGATGATGTCAGTCTGATGGCTTGGGCGGAGCCAGAGTCATTAACCACTCCTCCAACTTCTATGAGCTGCAAGCTGCCACGAGCTTTAAAACGCCTACTTTTCTAGAGCCAATCAATTCCCAGTGGAACAAGCCACACCCTCTGTTTTTCAGATTCATCTTAAATTATATCGGAACAGTGGAGTAAATTCTGTTGTAATGTCACACTGACATTAATGACTTGCCAGGGTAAAAATCACCTACCTCAAGATGAAACCATCTCCACTTAGCTTGTTATGAATGAGGGATTTGATGTGCACTAGTTGATGTGCACTAACATGATTCTTAGATTGTGAAACTGGTGCTCAGATTTCATGTGAAAGCTGAAATGTTATGGTTCCTGTCTGCACGACAATACAGATGGAAACTAAAAATCAAAATGATGTGCTCCTCCTGGGGAAATCTGTTCTTACTGATGAAAAGACAAAGGCATTTGAAGTACAAGGGAAAGTAAACTCACCCTTAGTTTCCCCAACAGACATACAAGTTTATTGTTTATTGAGACCTTTTTTAATTGCTCTGTTTTATTGCCCTCTTTTTGCATTAAAAAGCCTGATAAACATGCATGAGAGAAAACTGCTGTTTTAAATGTTTTCTCAAGAGCTGTGGAAGAAACTCTGATCTCTAATTGTGGAAGTATTCTTTGTTCATGCAACTGAATCTCTGATTGTTCATCCAGATGTTGTTTTGTCTACAAAGCCCAGTCTGTCACAACTGTGCGCATTTAAAAAGAAATTTGCCCAGTTATTTTTTTTACCAAAATCACAATGAAGTAATATTTAATTCATGTAGATTTCTGACAAGCAGATTTCTGAGATCGCAGATTTCTGAGATGTTTTCTCCGTAATGAAGAAAACGAAAAGTCATTTTAGATCAAATGGGTTCACAAATAAGTTTATTTTCTTAATTAGAAATACATGCGCGCAATATTTTTTATATTCTCAATAACTTTAACAGATTTTGTGATCAAATTCAGAGTCTTGATCATTCATGTACGGCATTGCAAAATTAAACAGACTACACAAAATGTTACAGACAATAAATTTGACGTAGTTATTAATGAAGACTCACATTTAGAATGATTCTGGATGTCTAACAGAACGTCCAGTTTATAACCAATAATCCCACAATCCCACTGGCTGTGGTTTTACTGGAGCGGTGGGCTACTTCAGGCTCGAGTTCAGGGAAATGCTCCCGGGAATCATAATTGGTGCCAACAACAACATTCCTGTTTTAAGCCGAGCTTTCTAATATTTAGGCCTGAAGCAACTCTTGGACATTCCGTTCGGATGCTGGGAAAGGGGCACCATAATAATAAGAGCCACACAGAGTGATGATAACTAATCCAGGGATTTAAATCAAGAAATCAAAACATGACAAGAGCAAAATCAAATCTGTGATTCTTCCATTCTTATGCCAGGTTGATTTGGGTGGCAGGGTAATTAGGTCATGTCTGTATTGAACACAAACAAGAGCTAACAGCAATTTCTTAAAACTAAATTAAAACCGCATCATCAGAGTCATTTTGCCCAGACATAACGCAGCTAACAATTGTGGGTTGTAAGAACGTTTTCCTAAAATTTTCTTTACAAAAACATTTGGAAGTTGTTTTGAAAAAGTTAGAACGTTTTGAAAGTTAGAACGTAGTTTAACTTTTAACACAGTTTTTTAGTCTTTTTTAGTTTTTTGTTTGGTTAAAAGAACATTATTTAAACATTTCCTAAACGTTCCACTAACAATAAAAATAACATTTTTAAGTGTGATATATAATGTTATATAAATATTCTACTAATGTTACTGCAAGAATAATTTTTGATAACTGGAAAAACTTTTACAGAACGTTCCGAGAATGTTAGCTAAGAGAAAAAAAGTAGTTTTTGAGACTGAAATCTCCCTGGACTTTATAAATTAAAGCCCCTGTTCATTGTCCAACCACCAGCAAAACATTAAATGAAAGGGTAACAGTACAATCCTGAGAAACTGAGGGAAGAGTTTTGTCATCAGTGTTTGTTTAGATATGTTGTCAGTCAGAGTCTCAATATTACTTTGATCAGCTTGATGTACAACATCTGCCTCAAAGACTTTCTGTGTTTCTTCTTTAATAACTTGTGACATAAACTTACAATGGCCTCAATACAATCAACAATAACCAGCTGTGGTCGCCAGACATTCGCTAAAAGTCGTATGTGCCTGTATTTAATTAACTGATGTTAATATAAATGTGTCTTAACTACTACTATTTGATTTGTAGGTGGTTAAATAAAGTTAATCTCTGTAAAAGTCCATCTTTGTTGAATACGATAAAGATTTTGATGACTATTGTATAATTATAGATATTGGATGTAGTGTAAACGTTACAGTATTATCACAGTAAATTATGTGTTGTCAACCTATATATTTTTACTGTATGTGGTATTATCACTACTTATTCAGTTAACAGATTTTTACTTCAGCAGAATTCATCATTTAGCAGTACTGTATTCAAAATGACAAACACGTCTTACAGTGAAGCTGCTGTTCCACTGTTTTTGTTTAGCAGTGGAAGATTTGGAAAGGTTGACAGGCCGCAGTGGCGCCACTCATGTCTCACTCTTCCTGTGTCCCCTAACTGTCTGTCCACAGGTGTGGGACTTGCCACAGTGGTCATTTCCTTTGTGCTCTGCACCTATTACAACGTGCTTATGACCTGGGCCCTGTACTACCTGCTCAACTCCTTCAGCCCCTCGTTGCCATGGCAATCCTGCAACAACACATGGAACGCGGTTGGCAACTGTTCAACTGGTTTTCCTGGTAATGCCACACATCTGAAATCAGCGAGTCAACAGTTTTTTGAGTGAGTAGGCTGAGCTTGTTTACTTATGTCATATTTGCAGAGCGTGCTTGAATGTTTGACACAGAGGGACTTTTCCCATGTCTTATAATCATGTACGTGGAAAATGAAGTTCCAGACTAGCGTTTGTGTGATGGAAAGTGTCTCATTTTGTATAATATTACTTGAGGCCTGTGATAAAGTAGATCATTTATTAATAATTAATCCTTAAAATGATTTTGGAGTATTTATTCATGTTTAATGTGTCTGGAGCAGTAAAGTCATACACAGCTAACAGGGAATGTTCCCAGAACATTAGCTCAGAACTCAGAATGTTTTAAAAAAGTTGCAAAAGGTTTTCAAAAAACATTCTTGCAATAACTTTAGTAGAACTTTTTTAACATATATTATACATATAAAAAAATGTATTCTTGAGTTGTTGATGGAACTTTTTAAAAACTTTACAGAATTAAAAACGTTTGAATAATGTTCTCATAACCAAACATTAATGTTAATACAACATCTAAAAAACTGGGTGTTTGGAACATTCTTCGAACTTTCAAAATATCTTTTTTAACATTTTGGTTACTGAATGGAAACATTAGGAAAACATTCTTACAACCCGACATTGTTAGCTGGGAAGTTCTTTTCGATTTTTCCTGGTTTGTGTTCCTTATATGTTTATATTTGTTTCTCAGTCATAAGGTTCTGGAGATGACCGGAGGGATTGAGCACGCCGGAGGAATTCGCTGGGAACTCTTTGGTCTTCTGATTCTGGCCTGGGCCATTGTTTATTTCTGCATCTTTAAAGGGGTCAAGTCGACTGGAAAGGTCAGAGTTCAGAGGTTACACCCCCATTAAACCACATTTTACACAAAACTGATATGGGTTTTGTCTGTAAAATAAAAAATTGTGTATTTGTTGTTTATATAATATGTGCTGAGTTTGTTTACTGTAACATATTTAACACACTCAACAGTGTGTGTGTATGAAACACTCGTCGACTCTGTCCACAGGTTGTGTACTTCACTGCTACATTCCCCTATTTCATACTGTTTGCGTTGTTGATCAATAACGTCCAGCTGCCCGGAGCGAAGGACGGCATCCTCTTCTTCCTCACGCCTAACTGGAGGAAACTCCTGGAAGTGCAGGTGGGCTGTCATGTTGTTGGTTTAGTTTAGGCTAGTTTAGACCGGTTAGACATGTTATGCTGTATATACATATGCCGAATGATGTTAAAAAAACGAACAAGAAATTATAGCTCACAAGCTACTGTACCACACCATTACAAGACAGTACAGTAACACAGCAGTAGCGTTTGCCTACCGTGGTGAATAAACAACAGCGTTATGAGATTTGTGGTTGTTTACCACTTGTCATGTAATTGGTACTTACGTGTTTATAACTAGAGATGAAGATGTATGAGTGTGTTTGAGATAATGACCAACTCCAATACCAGTGAATCTTTGAAAGCACCAGTGATTCATGTCAAATATATGGTGTGATTGAGGTGTACTGCAGTCTGTATATGATAACAGGTATGGGTCTGTCAATGCCTGTGTGTGTTTGTTAGGTGTGGGTCAATGCTGCAGCACAGATCTTTAACTCCATTGGAATCTCCTTTGGTTCTATGATATCAATGGCCAGTTACAACAAGTACAACAACAACATCCTCAAGTAAGGAACACGAGCAATCAAATAAATCAGTTTGTGACATTGCCTTGTTGAACTCCTCGTCCATGCAAGAGGTCTGTGCTGTTAATAAAAGAGGGACACACTGTACCCAGCTAACAATTTTAAGTTTTAATAACGTTTCCGTGATGTTTCACATTGAGTAATGCAAACATTAAAAATGTTATAGTTTAAATGTTCTAGGATCATTCAAAATCACTGTTTGATGATAAGAACGTTATTCAAAGTTTTTAATTCTGTACCGTTTTGAAATGTTCCACTAGCAGCTCAAAAAGAACCTTTGTGATATACATGATGTATACTGTTAAAAAATGCTCTACTAACATTACAGCAAATAAAATTACTTGTTTAAAAATGTAGCATTTTCATCAAACATCAGTCAATGTTCTGAGAACGTTCCCCATTAGCTGGGTAGTCATGAATAAAGCTTTTCGCTCAATTTATGCTAATACTGTATTGTAATATTTTATTAAAGGAATGTATACATATACACAGATACATACATAGACAGATTCCTGCAAGTCTTATTTTTACATATTTTATAGATAGATAGA